>JBBMEG010078587.1:0-12024 GCA_037832605.1 Cyclanthera cordifolia | reverse complement strand
CGTTTCTGACTTAGGCATCGGAGGCCCTGTGGCTCACACCACACCGGTGTGCCCTAAATCTATCTTTTTTGCAGGCCATTTTGTCCTCAACCAAATAAATCGTACTGTGAATAGACCGTTGACCATTTTTCGGCATCAACAAATTTCAATCCATTGAAATTTTGTTTTAAAAAATACCTGATTTTTTTTTTCTTTAAGAATTTTTTAGTTCTTAAATTAATTTTAAAGAGAATATTTTACCGTTCTAAAAAAAGTACTATTAATTTTAATCAATTCAAATTTGTGTTTTAAAAAATACTTGATTTTCTATGTTGATTGTTCATAGATGGATTTTAAATCGTGTTTAATATAAAATTGATTATAATAGGATGGGAGAAGTTGAGACTAAAAGAAAACATCTTTCTTGGAAATATGTCATTTTGGAAAATGAGAAGGATACTAATTCTTGCCAAATTACCAACGGTGGTATTAGCTGAGCAGCGGCACATCTAGTTTGCGGGAATTGAAATGTCAAAGCTTGTTTATAGTGTCCACCTAATGTCAAAGATAAATTGAAGGATTACCAAGAAAGATTGAAATCAAAACGAGAACTAGAAGAAAGCAATGTACTTCCTAGCTATTATGATTATGACGAAGAAAATGTCATGGAATTTAATAGATCAAGTTCAAGTTGTGGAATATCTAGAAAACGATCACTTGACAACAATGGGACTATTGGAAACCACTTCCAATTACAAGCGAAGCCATCACCACAAAAAGGCGCAATGGACAAATTTGTTTATCCACACCCATCCAATGTTGTTGATGATAGGAACAAATTGAAAAAGTTGAAGCAATCTAACATCTCAAAAAAATATAATAAGGAGGGGAGAGATGAGAGATGCCACTGTTCAATTTATTATGCGTTGGATTTATAAGTAGGTATCCCATATAATACCATTTGCTTGAGAAGTTTTCATGTTATGTTAGAAGCTATTGGTCAACTTGATCCAGGTTTGAAACCTATTCCTACCATGAGGCTAGAGCAACGTACTTAAATAAGGAAGTCGAGTACACGAAAAGGCTAATGGATAGCCATGAAATTGAATTGAAAAAATATGAATGCTCGTTGATGTCAGATGGATGAACTGATAGAAGGGATAGAACTTTGATTAACTTTTTAGTTCAATTTAGTGCTGGAATTATGTTTTTGGAATCCATTGATGCATCTTCGTGCATCAAAATAGGAGAAAAGTTATTCGAACTTTTAGATAAAATGATAGAGAAAATTTGTGAGGAAAATGTAATCCAAGTGGTTACAGAAAATGCTTCAAATTACGTCCTTGCTGGTAAATTGTTAGAAGCAAAACGACTTCATCTATACTGGACACTATATGTCGCTCATTGTTTGGATTTGATCTTAGAAGATACTGAAAAAAATATTGCAAGTCAAGAATTGTCTAAAATAGGCAGTGGCACTAAGTAGATTTATTTATAACCACTTGTACGTATTGAATATGACGAGGGAATTCACTAATCAACATGAGATAGTTAGACTAGCTGTCACTCGTTTTGCAACCTCATATCTAACATTATCAAGCATTCATAAAAATAAAGCCAATTTGAGGAAAATGTTTATTTCTGAGAAATGGACAACTAGTAAATGGGCAAAAGATCTCAAGGGTAAAAGAGCAGCCGACACTATTTTAATGCCTTCTTTTTGGAGCTCAATAGTCTTTACTTTGAAGGCATCAGTACCCTTAGTCATTGTTTTAAAACTTGTAGTTGGTGAAAAACCTGCAATAGGATATATTTATGAAGCCATGGATAGAGCAAAAGAGGTTATTAAAGACAGTTTCAATGATAATGAAATGAAATATAAGCCAATTTGGGATATTATTGATAAAAGGTGGGACTGCCAACTTCATCGTCCATTACATGTAGCGGGATATTACTTGAATCCAACTTTCTTTTATGACCATAAATATGCCATTCTTAAAATGTGGAAATCATGGGTAGATTGCTTATTCTTTTTTTACACACAATTTCCAAAATCTAAAATTTGAACTAAGTAATTATAAAATGTGAATAGCATCATGGTGGGCTCTTTACGGTAGCAGTACTCCAGTTTTACAAATGTTGGCCACGATAGTGCTTTGTCTAACATGTAGCACCTTAAGATGTGAGCGTAATTGGAGTGTTTTTTAACACGTAAATAGTTCATTCAAAAGTATTTTTCAATTATTAATTTTAATTTTCTAAATTTTCTCTTAAATAAAACTATATAGTGTCTTTTTTTTTTTCATATTCACTAGAAGAAAAGGAATAGGCTAGATCAAAAACGTTGAAATGATTTAGTTTTTGTAAAATACAATCAATCACTAAAAAAGCGTTTTGATCTAAAAGACCAACTTGATCCAATTACTTTAGTTCATATTGATGATAGTAACGAATGGTTGGTTGAACTCTTGTAGAAGAAAATGTCGAAGCAACAACTGATGACGAGCTTGTTTTTTATGACGATGACTTGACATGGGGAGATGTGGCTTGTGCTATTGGGGTTAATGAACCAATAGTAAACACTAGATAGAAAGGAAAGTCATTAGCAGCTGCTATTGCCACAACTTTGAGACATCGAAGCAATGTACTTCAAGGGGTTAGTGATGATGATAAGGAAGATGAAGAAGAGTTAGGTATTGAAGAGGAACACGTTCAAACAAGAGCAGTAGATGATATTTTTGATTTAGATGACAAGGATGATGACTTAGATATATGAAACAAATGTTAATTTTTGTTCAGTCTTGATGATACCTTCTTTGGTATTTTTTGCATATTAGTAATATTTTACAAGATTTTCAACTCTCATGGGAATAAGAATATCTTTATATTAAGGGTATATTCTATATATAATTTTTAATTATGGTTTATTCATTGTGTCTTGCTTCACTCGGGCCTCGCCTTTCTATCTCTTCTCTTCTTAAGGCGATCAAGGACATTGTCGCCTTACGTTGAGCCTTGCACTTTGAAAACACTGACTAGAGGTTACTTGGACTTGGTCGACTCGTCCACGGGAGAGTCCTAACCTCTATGGCCAACCCTGTGGGTTTCCGCCTACTCGATCGATCTCTTTAGAGGCAGGCTTTTGTCTCGATCAACCCTTACGAGTCCGCCCCTAAAGGGAATCTTGGCCTTCTTGGCGTAAGGGTTGATCGAGACAAAAGCCTAGCCATTATCACCCGATCCAGTTGTCATTTGGACTCGGTCGACCCCTAAGAAATAGTCATCACCTCCACGGTAGATTCACGGGGGGCCAAACCTACTTTAGTCGGTCCCGGGAGGGCCGAATTGGCCTTAGCCGACCCCTAGGGGATCAAGGCCGCCATGGCTGACCTCCAGGGGAACTTACTATCCTTTGGCCGACTTTTGAAGGGTCAGATTGAGTTTGGCCGAACCCTGAGGGGTCAAGGTCTCTTTGGCCAACCTTATGGGGGTCATAGCCTACCTTGGGCAATCCCTGGGGGGTCAAGTCCTTCTTTGGCCGACCCTTGAGCGGTCAGAACGGACTTGGCTGACCCCTAGGGGGTTAAGCCCTCCATGACCGACCCCTGGGGGCTGAAATGGGCTTGGCCGACCTCTGAGGGTCAATGCCTCCTTTGCCGACCCCTTGGGGGCCAAGGCCTACTTTGGCCGACCTTCGAGGGTCAAGACCTTTCTGGCTGACCCCTTGGGGGTCAATGTCTCTTTTGGCCGACCACCGGGGGGGCCGAAATAGGCTTGGCCAACCTCCAAGGGTCAACGCCTCCCTGGCCAATCCCCGAGGGTCATGACTTCCCTGGCCGACCCCTTAGAAGTCAAAACATCCTTTGGTTGACCCCCTAAGGTTCAAGGCCTCCTTTGTCCGTCCCCCGAGAGTTTTGGTCTTGTTTGGGTATTCTAGGATATTTTAGCCTACAATAATTATAATAATAAATCTTCTTTCTTTGATGGTAAAAATTATGATATTCAGAGAAATAGAATAAAAACATTTGTGTTTGGAATTGATTTTAATATTTTATATGTTTGTGAGCGGTCTAAATTACAATTGAATATTGTGTTGCTCATTTTTTGAATATTATATATTGTGCGTTAGATAGAAAAATATTTGATTAAATTTCACATTTTGAATATGCATTTTAATGTTTAAATTTTTCTTGAAAATATATATTGCGTAGAATTTCTCTTGTACTACTAATGATTTACTTGATGGGAAGGAAAATTATATATAGTTCTCAAAATCAAGAAAATATTCTTAAAGGAAAAAGGAGAAATATGATAAATATTCCTTATGCTTGATGACTAATTCAAGTATCATTTCGGCGATGAAAGCGATGACAATGAGCTAACTCGAGAATCTCTTTCTTACGATGAGTTATTTGATGCATTTGAAAGTATGCAACAAGATTTAGAAAAACTTGCCTCTAAATATTTCAAGTTGTCAAAGAAGTATAAACCTTTTCCTATTGAAAATAAGTTTTTTATAGATAAAAAATTTTGCTTGAAAAGTAAAGCTAATCATGCAATGTTGCATAAAGAGAATAATAATGTTTGTAATGAGAAAAATCTCTTGAATGATAAAATTAAATTACTTGAAAATGAAAACGACAAGTGGTCGGGTTGTCGAAGCCCGCCAAAATAAATGACTAATTTCTAAATGAAATAGTGGAGTCAGGTCGAATCCCAAAAAACTATGAATTAATTTCTCGGTTAAAAACAAATAAAAATAGGTTTTTTGTGTTATTCTAAATGAACATTAAAATTTAATAAAACAAACAATTATACGAAAAAAGTCTAATTCAAGGATTTGATTAACACAATTGCAATTTCTGATAATATAATAATAAATATTTTTGAAATTAGTCTACTTGGAAAAGCGAGAATAAGGTTCTCCTATTTAATTGACCCTGACCCAGCATCAAACTCAAATATAATCGATCGGGCACGAACGTTTCATACCAATTAAACAATAGCATTTAAATTAATGAGAACAACTAAGGGGTGTTTGTTAGAGATTTTATGAAGAGTTATTTTGAGTATTTAGTAATACCTCGTTTGTTTGAAGGTTTTAGTAGAGTGTTTTTCGAGGAGTTATGAAAAGTGTTTGAGATATGATATGATGTGACATTTATGAATATTTTGAAATAATTTTTTTTTTTGTAAATATATTTGAATAAATAACAGAAAAAAAGAAAGTAAAAAAAAAAAATGCAAATTGAGCCAAGTGGCGCTGCAATGGGCAATCTGCCCCCTCACCCCATAGAATTTCTGTAAAAAAAAAACCCCTAGCATTTACCTAAAACCCAACCCCATTTTAAAACCATTTTATAAACACTCTAAAAAAGTTTAGGTTTTTTAAATAAGATAATTTAAAAAAAATAAATTTTATTAGATTTAATTTGAATTAACAGTGCAGTATCATTCAAATAGAAGTGAAATCCTCGAGTCAAAACCCCTGATCATAGTGTTTATTTATGCTAGATTGTCAAAAATGTCATTGAACAATATGATAATTTTGTGAAAATGATATCTAAACTTAGAAAACTGTTTTGAGAAATATCTTTACGGTGAATCTAGTATGAAAAAATTTAGAGGTTGGTATTAATTTTGATGGAATGATTAAAAAAAAAAAAAAAAAACTATATTTGAAACTCATTATAAATTGTCTAAAATTTATTGGATATGTGTTTGTTAGAGATTTTATGGAGTAGTTATTTTGAGTTTTTAGTAAGTGCTTCTTTGTTTGAAGGATTTAGTAGAGTGTTTAGAAGACGTGCTATTAATTTTTGTTTGTTTGAAGGTTTTAGTGGAGTGTTTATCGAGGAGTTATGAAAAGGGTTTGGGATGTGACATGATGTGACATTTATGAATATTTTTAAGTAAAAATAATTTTTTTTTTAAAAAATATATTTGAATAAATAAGAGAGAAAAAGGAAAGTTATTTTTTTTTTGCACATTGCACCATGTGACGCTTTCTGGTTGCGCCACGTGGCGCTGCATTGGGGGTGCCCCTAAATGCAGACAACTTATGATTAAAAAAAAAACCCTCCAAAACTAGGGTTTAGCTAAAACCCAAATCCCCATTTTAAAACAACTTAACAAGCACCCCTAAACCAAAAGTTAACTAATCGAGATAACTGCAAATAATTAATTTTGTTTAATTGTTTCTTTAAAGGCAAGCTGTATAATTTGGAACAGCTACAATTATATACACATAAGCCAACTTTTTGCTACAGTATAATCATTTGAAACATTTATACATATAACAAAATAGTATATATCACTAATCAATTGATGATAAACTAAGTCATCAATTTAATTTAGCAACAATTAATCCTAAGAATAAAAACCAGAAACGATTAATTCTTGAATCAAAACAAATTCCAGTCAAAATCTCACAAAATCACAATTGAAACTAAAAATACACTTGAATCATAAAATGGAAAATTAGGTACTCATAATGAAAACAACAAAAATGTTTTTCATATGAATAAAAATAAATAAATAAGTTGAAATAAAACCCAATTTTGATCGTTGAAGGTGGAGCGGCTGCTTTTTGTGTTGATGTTGGCCGCAATTTTTCACGAAAATGATAAAAAAAAAAAAAAAAATCTAGCATGTGCTTCCTGTGAAGCCAAATCAAATTTCTTTTCGCCTTTTGTGTTATAAGAGCCCGAAGCCAAATCTTCCATCAAAATCAAATTTTTTGTTCTCTCCTCTGCCCTTCTACAAAATGCAAGCACAAATATAAAATAAAAAATCTTTCTTTTTTTTTTTTTTTTTCTATGGGAAGTGGCACCAGCCACTTTTTTTTTTACTGCAAAAATATTCACAATTAATTATAATATTCAATCAAATATAAGAAAATAAGATTTATTAAAGATAATTAACTTGAACTTATCAACAAGCTTTAATCTTTATCATGTGTATTTAAAGAGGAATTAATGATTTGAAAAATGAAAATTATTAATACCGAAAAAAGGTACTCTAGAATGAACGATGAAGATTTGTTTACTGTGTAACTTTAGGTGTAACAGATCGATATTTTTAATTTTATTAAAAAAATAAAGTAATTATTTATTTCTAGAAATTCAGGGAGTTAATGACGGTTTTACCCTTAGGTTTTTTATTTAAACTTAAGGAAACGAGGGGCAAAAATGGTATTTTCATGAATTTTCGAGTCAAAATAGGAGTTTTGGTCAACATGGATATTTTTGTAATTTTGTCACTAAAGGACAAAATAGGGAAAGGGACAAAATAGGCTAAAAGACGAATTAGTAAACAATTGGGTTATAAATACCCAATGATTGCACCGATTTCATAACCTTAATTAATTTCCCATCATTGGCGCTATCGCACAATTTCTGAGGAGCCACCATCGTTTGCCGTCGCTAATGATTGCAGCCGTCGACCGCCGACTGACGCGCCAGCCATGAGCCGCCACGCGTCACGCCACCGTTGGCCGCGCCAGCGCCGCTGTCGTATGCACTAACCAACTCACGCAGAGGTGTCACCCAATCAGATCTTGCCGTGTCCTTCAATTAGCTGTTGTTGTTCCCTGCATCATTAGCAAGGAGACACGTATTGCTCTGCGATTGGATCAGTGCAGCTTCGGAGCCCCCGAGCCTAGCGCACCTGTCGAGCCTCCTTGCTACCAACCCGAACCTGACGCGCATCCCGAACCTGTCCTGCACGCGCCCGAGGCTATTTTCCAGACACGCCCTACGCACCGGTGACTCCTAGCCCACGCGCCACCGCCGGAGTTCACGCGCCACCGCCGGTACTGCCATCTCCGGTGACCGGATAAATCCGAATTTCATCCCGAAGGTAAATCTCGTGTCCCGAGTCCGGTTTTTGGGTTTTTAAGGCCTAATTCTCACCCGTTTGTCTTCTACGATCCCTTTTAGGTGGATATTCTTTAGGAGATTCTTCAATTGAGTTCCAAGAGCCGTTCTGAGCAGTTTTCGGCCAAGGTAAGGGACTGTTTCCCCAGTATAGGGTCGTTGTGGGTAATCTTGAGCACGTATTTAGTTAGTTTAGCACTGAATGACGTATTTACTACGAATTTTTGTATCTGAAGTTTATGATGCTTTCTATGTTGTGTTTAGCTCATCCCAGCATGTTTACCGAATGTGTTTATGGTTGTTATTGCTTCCTGTATTCATCATGTTTGTTTCGAAGATTATTATGTTATGCCTAGGGACGGTGTCCTGAGATTTAGGTTGTCAAGTTAGTTAAGATTCGGGGTCTTGTCTTGAATGTTACTTTCTGATTATGAAGATAGTTCCTACATGTTATGTTGTGAGTTTTATTGTGTAGTTACGTGTTGATTGTCCCAACGGGGGTCGAGCGTGTCAACCAAGTAGTATGTTTGAGTTAGGAGTTCCAAAGGAGACCGTTGAGTTTAACCGAGTTAAAGGCCCCAAATGGGGCAGGTTCTTAGAGCGCGAGCTATGTTTAGGCCAGACATGTCTTGATCACTAGACTCGGTAGGGGATTAGTTCAAGTACCGAGCGCTAGGGAAGATATTCCCACTTCGCGGTAGTGTCAGGGATCGAAGGGCCACTCGATTAGCCATAACTACCCAGAGTTCGCCTGACTTTTTCCAGGTGTCGTGCTAGGAGTGTGAGTCGGGAGATATCCCATTGCAAAGGGTTCTAGATCTACCCTTTCGCCAGTGTTTGAAGTCTGGCGACAACCAGGTTGTTTCGGCTCGTCGAGGTGCTCTCACACTAGTATAGGTTACCAAGTGTAAGATAAAAAAATGTGATAAAGAACAAGTTAATGATAAAGCTATGAGTTTCGTTGTTGAGTTAAAGATTGAGTTAGAACCGAGGCTTAAGACATTTTTATAATCACGTTACTTTGTGTTTCTCTGATTATTTATGTGTTCTTGTTAGATCTTGTGCTGGAATCTCTTACTGAGTTTTCACGAACTAACCCTTTCCATTGTGGATTCTTTCCAGGTATTTACAAGTGGACCGAGATGGCTGAGCTGAAGCTGATGTGACCATGGGCAAGTTGCGTTAGATTTCTTAAGTTGTTTTAAGTTTAATGTTGATTTATGATTTTAAAGCATGAAATGGATTTGAGGCATGTTTAGCATAGGTTTTAATGTTATTTTATCGTTTTCCGGGTACCCCTAAACTCTGCTTACGTTTTATTAAGTTATTCATTAAATACAAATGTTATTTAGTATGTCTCAACAAGTTTATTAAAATGTATTCATGCATAAGAGGTTAAGGCCCCGGGTTAGACTTTGTGTTGGGTCCGGTCCTTACATTAGGTCGTTACCCCTTAGGGGTGTAACAACCTAGGATGTTACTTGGACTCGATTAGCTCTTAGAGGAGTCCTAACCTCCATGGTTTGCCCCCTTAGGGGGTTTTCACCATCGATCGTCCCCTTAGGGATTGACTTTGGACTCGGTCAACCCTGACCTTCATGGCTTGTCCCCTTTAGAGGGGTGTTCACCTTTGACATAACTTATGGCCGTTATCGCAGATCTAGACGTCACTTGGACTCAGTTAACTTCAAAGGGAGCCCAAACCTCCACGACTTTCCCCCCTTATAGAGGTGTTCACCTTTGACCCTCCCCTCGACGATCAGCTTTGGACTCGATCAACCCTTACCTCCATGGCTTACCCCTTAAGGAGTGTTCATCTTCGACATAACTTCTGGCCATTATCAGCGGATTCAGTCGTCACTTGGACTAATATAAGGGATATAACTTTGACTAACTTTATAGTTCACTTTAGTGCTGGAACTATGTTTTTGGAATCCATTGATGCATCTTCGTGCATCAAAACAGGAGAAAAGTTATTCAAATTTTAGATAAAATGATAGAGAAAATTGGTGAGAAAAATGTAATCCAAGTGGTTACAGAAAATGCTTCAAATTACGTCCTTGCTGGTAAATTGTTAGAAGTAAAACGACATCTATACTGGACACCGTATGTCGCTCATTATTTAGATTTTAAACACAGAGCATGGTACACCAATTCGAATTACCAAGAACCTTCGTGTTTGTGGGGATTGCCATGTTGCAATTAAATTGATCTCCAAAATAGTGTTGCGGGATATTATTGTTAGAGATTGCAATCGTTTCCACCATTTCAGTGATGGAACTTGCTCATGTGGAGATTACTGGTGAGCCTCTAGATGTTTAAGCAATGATGAAATGATTTGGCAAATGGACAAGCTTGTGGCGTCTCCATTAACCTTGCATTTTAAGCTTTATGTGATATGACTTTTCTTTAATTATCTATCCTCGCAATTTTCATATGCATTAACCTCACTTCAACTCATTTGTTGAAGGCAGTTTACTTAACAATCTATTTTTCTCTTAGCCTAGGTAGTGTGAGTTGATTACCATTAACTCATAGCGATTATCATAGGTTGACCTAATAGTTTGAGGAATTGATAAAGAATAAGTTTAATTTATTAATGGCCACTTCCTAGAATAAATTTCCTACAAATTTTCGCTACAAATACATGTAGTAGGATCATACCACTACCCGAAAAAAATACATAAGGCGACGATATCCTAAGGCGACGGAAGAGGGCTCCGTCGCCTTAGGATACTGTATACGTCGCCTTAGCTTTCACTTAAGGCAACAGAGCGATAGTATGTCGCCTCAGCTTACATGCTAAGGCGACGGAAGCACTAATTTCGTAGTCGTAGGATGAATACCGAAAGGTGAAGGCGACGACAAACTATGTCGTCGTCGCCTTAGGTTTCCACCTCAACGGGGGAGGGAAATGAATGGCTAAGGCGACGTAGCCTAGATTTTCCGTCGCCGTAGCCTTTCAGTTTTATTTTTTAATACAGGCTAACACGACGGAACATTATTCCGTCGCATTAAGTCCTTGTTAACGATTATTCTTTCATTTTCACCTTTTTCCTCACCTCAAACCCTCAAAACTCTCCCAAAATCTCACCCGCCCACCCACTACCGCCGTTGTCCTGCTGCCGTCGTCTAACCGCTGCCACTCCTCTGCCATCTCCGCCGCTTCGAATTAGGTAATTTTGTTATTTTGTTATTGCATTATATATCAAATCAGCTTAGGTACTGATTTTCTCTAAATGCTTCATCATTAGCTTCCGATGTTTCTTTTCTATAATGCTTAATCAGATTAGGTGATTTGTAAAATGGGTATTGTATAATATGATTGTAACATATTTTTATGAAAAATTGCAATTTAAAGGGGAGTATGAAATGAGTTTGAGTTGAAGAGTTTGAAGGTTTGGATTTCCCAATCCCCTCAGTCTTGCTCGTGATCAATTTGAAGGTTGAGATTAAAGGTCAAGTTCATACATTTCTTGCTCGTGATCAATATCATCCACAAGCAAAGACACATATATGAAGAGTTGGATGTTTTAGTTGGAAAGATGAAGGAGTTAGGTTACATTCCTCTAATAGAGTCTGCTCTCTGTGATGTGGAGGTTGAGGATAAAGAATGTCATCTAGCTATTCATAGTGAAAAGTTGGCAATTGTCTTTGCTATTTTAAACACAGAGAATGGTACACTAATTCGAATTACCAAAAACCTTCGTGTTTGTGGGGATTGCCATGTTGCAATTAAATTGATATCCAAAATAGTGTTGCAGGATATTATTGTTAGAGATTGCAATCGTTTCCACCATTTCAGTGATGGAACTTGCTCATGCAGAGATTACTGATGAGCCTCTAGATATTTAAGCAATGGTTCTTCGCCTTTATTTCTTTACCAAAATTAATTGATTTCTTTGATTGTTTTATTAGATGGCTGAAACAAGATAATGAGAATAACAACCTTATGTTCGCATTTAAATTGAATATAGATATTAGTTTTATTCTTATTGACTTAATGTATTTACTATCTAACGTTTGTATGTAAACTAAAAAAAAAAGTAAAAATAATATCACTAAGCTTGATCCATCTTTGGAGCAGGTGGTTGTGTTTGATATTGGTTGTAAATGTGGAATTTGTGATCAAATCAACTTAGCACATTTAACAAGCTTTTGATTTTTT
>JBBMEG010078576.1:0-12024 GCA_037832605.1 Cyclanthera cordifolia | reverse complement strand
AATTATCAACTTTTAAACAAAAACCCTAAAAAAGTAGCATAAATTTATAAGTAAGAGAATTAAAAATAAAAGGTTGTCAACAAGGGTTTGGGAGCAGTGTGTAGGACGAACATTATACGAACTTAATACCAAATCATGAATACGCTTTTGAAACAAAAACCCTAAAAAACTCGCATAAATATATAGGTAAGAGAATTAAAATAAAAAGTTCATCGAACAAGGGTTTGGGAGGAGTGTGTAGGACGAACATGGAACGAACTTAAGACCAAATTATGAATTAACTACTTTTAAACAAAAACCCTAAAAAACTAGCATAAATCTATAGATAAGAGAATTAAAAATAAAAGTTTATCGAACTAGGGTTTGGGAGGAGTGTGTACGACGAACATGGAACGAACTTAAGACCAAATCATGAATTAATGACTTTTGAAACAAAAACCTTAAAAAACTAGCATAAATCTAGAGGTAAGAGAATTAAAAATAAAACTAGGGTTTGGGAGGAGTGTGTAGGACGAACATCAAACAAAACTTAAGACCAACTTATGAATTAACAACTTTTGAAAGAAAACCCTAAAAAACTAGCATAAATCTATATGTAAGAGAATGAAAAATAAAAGTTTGTCGAACTAGGGTTTGGGAGGAGTGTGTAGGAAGAACATCGAACAAACTTAAGACGAAATCATGAATTAACCACTTTTGAAACAAAAACCCTAAGAAACTCGCGTAAATCTATAGGTAAGGGAATTAAAAATAAAAGTTTGCCGAACTAGGGTTTGGGAGGAGTGTGTAGGACTAACATCGAACGAATTAGGACCAAATTATGAATTATCAACTTTTGAACAAAAACCCTAAAAAACTAGCATAAATCTATATGTAAGAGAATTAAAAATAAATGTTTGTTCAACTAGGGTTTGGGAGGAGTATGTAGGACGAACATCGAACGGACGTAAGACAAAATTATGAATTAACAACTTTTGAACAAAAACCCTAAAAAACAAGCATAAATCTATAGGTAAGAGAATTAAAAATAAAAGTTTGTCGAACTAGGGTTTTGGAGGAGTGTGTAGAACGAACATTAAACGAACTTAAGACCAAATCATGAATTAACCACTTTTGAAACAAAAACCATAAAAAACTCTCATAAATCTATAGGTAAGAGAATTAAAAAAAAAACTAGGGTTTGGAGGAGTGTGTTGGACAAACATCGAACTAACTTAAGACCAAATCAAGAATTTACTTTAGAAACAAAAACCCTAAAAAACTCGAATAAATCTATATGTATAAGAATTAAAAATAAAAGTTCGTCGAACAAGGGTTTCAGAAGAGTGTGTAGGACGAACATCGAACGAACTTAAGACCAAATTATGAATTAACAACTTTTGAACAAAAACCCTGAAAAACTAGCATAAATCTATAGGTAAGAGAATTAAAAATAAAGGTTTGTCGCACTAAGGTTTCGGAGGAGTGTGTAGGACGAATATTAAACGAACTTAAGACCAAATAATGAATTAACCACTTTTAAAACAAAAAGCCTAAAAAACTCGCATATATTTATAGGTAAGAGAATTAAAAATAAAAAATCATCCAACTAGGGTTCGGGAGGAGTGTGTAGGACGAACATTGAACGAACTTAAGAGCAAATCATGAATTAACCACTTTTGAAACAAAAAACCTAAAAAACTCGCATAAATCTATAGGTAAGAGAATTAAAAATAGAAGTTTGTCGAACTAGGATTTCGGAGGAGTGTTTAGGACAAGCATCGAAGCAACTTAAGACCAAATCATGAATTAACCAGTTTTAAAACAAAAATCCTAAAAAACTCGCATAAATCTATAGGTAAGAGAATTAAAAATAAAAGTCCGTCGAACTAGGGTTTGAGAGGAGTGTGTAGGACGAACATTGAAGGAACTTAAGACCAAATCATGAATTTACAACTTTTGAAACAAAAAGCCCAAAAAACTTGTATAAATCTATAGGTAAGAGAATGAAATATAAAAATTCGTCGAACTAGGGTTTCAGAGGAGTGTGTATGACGAACATCGAAGGAAGTTAAGACCAAATCATGAATTAACAACTTTTGAGCAAAAACCCTCTAAAACTAGCATAAATCTATAGGTAAGAGAATTGAAAATAAAAGTTCGTCGAATTAGGGTATGGGAGGCGCGTGTAGGACGAACATCGAACAAACTTAAGACCAAATTATGAATTAACAACTTTTGAACAAAAACCCTAAAAAACTAGCATAAATCTATAGGTATGAGAATTGAAAAAAAAAGTTTGTCGAACTAGGGTTTGGGAGGAGCGTGTAGGACGAACATCGAACGAATTAAGACCAAATTATGAATTATCAACTTTTGAAAAAAAAACCCTAAAAAACAAGCATAAATCTATATGTAAGAGTATTAAAAATAAAAGTTTGTCGAACTAAGGTTTGGGAGGAGTGTTTAGGACGAACATCGAACGGACTTAAGACAAAATTATCAATTAACAACTTTTAAACAAAAACCCTAAAAAACTAGCATAAATCTATAGGTAAGAGAATTAACAATAAAAGTTTTTCGAACTAGGGTTTGGGAGGAGTGTGTAGAACGAACATTGAACAAACTTAAGACCAAATCATGAATTAACCACTTTTGAAACAAAAACCCTAAAAAACTCACATAAATCTAGAGGTAAGAGAATTAAAAATAAAACTAGGGTTTGGGAGGAGTGTGTACGACAAACATCGAACGAACTTAAGACTAAATCAAGAATTAACCACTTTGAAGACCAAAACCCTAAAAAACTCGTATAAATCTATAGGTAAGAGAATTAAAAAAAAGATCATCGATCTAGGGTTTGGGAGGAGTGTGTAGGAAGAATATCAAACGAACTTAAGACCAAATTATGAATTAACAAGTTTTGGACAAATACCCTAAAAAACTAGCATCAATCTATATGTAAGTGAATTAAAAATAAAAGACTGTCGAACTAGGGTTTGGGAGGAGTGTGTGGGACGAACATCGAAGGAACTTAAGACAAAATAAAAAATTAACCACTTTTGAAACAAAAACCCTAAAAAACTCGAATAAATCTATAGGTCAGAGAATTAAAAATAAAAGTTCGTCGAACTAGGGTTTGAGAGGAGTGTGTATGACGAACATCGAAGGAACTTAACACCAAATCATGAATTAACAACTTTTGAGCAAAAACCCTAAAAAACTAGCATAAATCTATAGGTAAGGGAATTGAAAATAAAAATTTGTCGAACTAGGGTTTGGGAGGCGTGTGTAGGACGAACATCGAACAACTTAAGACCAAATTATGAATTAACAACTTTTGAACAAAAACCTTAAAAAACTAGCATAAATCTATAGGTAAGAGAATTGAAAAAAATAGTTTGTCGAACTAGGGTTTGGGAGGTGTGTGTAGGACGAACATCGAACGAATTAAGACCAAATTATGTATTATAAACTTTTGAAAAAAAACCCCTATGAAACAAGCATAAATCTATAGGTAAGAGAATTAAAAAAAAGATCATCGATCTAGGGTTTGGAAGGAGTGTGTAGGAAGAATATCGAAGGAACTTAAGACCAAATCATGAATTAACCACTTTCGAAACAAAAACCCTAAAAAACTAGCATAAATCTAGAGGTAAGAGAATTAAAAATAAAAGTTCATCGAACAAGGGTTTCGGAAGAGTGTGTAGGACGAATATCGAACGAACTGAAGACGAAGTCATGAATTAACCTCTTTTAAAACAAAAACCCTAAAAAAATCGCATAAATCTATCGGTAAGAGAATTAAAAATAAAAGTTCGTCGAACTAGGGTTTGGGAGGAGTGTGTAGGACGAACATCCAACGAACTTAAGTTCAAATCATGAATTAACCTCTTTTGAACAAAAACCCTAAAAAACACGCATAAATCTATAGTTAAAAGAATTAAAAATAAAAAATCATCGAACTAGTGTTTGGGAGGAGTGTGTAGGACGAACATTGAACGAACTTAAGACCAAATCATGAATTAACCTCTTTTGAAACAAAAACCCTAAAAAACTCGCATAAATCTATAGGTAAGACTATTAAAAATAAAAAATCGTCGAACTAGGGTTTGGGAGGAGTGTGTAGGACGAACATTGAACGAACTTAAGTTCAAGAAATGAATTAAACACTTTTGAAAAACAACCCTAAAAAACTCGCATAAATCTATGGGCAAGAGAATTAAAAATAAAAACTCGTCGAACTAGGGTTTGGGATGAGTGTGTAGGACGAACATCGAACGAACTTAAGTTCAAATCATGAATTAACCACTTTTGAACGAAAATCCTAAAAAACTCGCATAAATCTATAGGTAAGAGAATTAAAAATAAAACTAGGGTTTGGGCGGAGTGTGGAGGAAGAACATCGAACGAACTTAAGACCAAGTTATGAATAACAACTTTTGATAAAAAACCCTTAAAATCACGCATAAATTTATAAGTAAGAGAATATAAAATAAAACTAGGGTTTGAGAGGAATGTGTAGGACGAACATCGAACGAACTTTAGACCAAATTATGAATTAACTACTATTGAACAAAAACCCTAACAAACTAGCATAAAACTATAGGTAAGAGAGTTAAAAATAAAAGTTCGTAAAACTAGGGTTTGGGAGGAGTGTGGAGGACGAACATCGAACGAACGTAAGACCAAATCATGAATTAACCACTTTGAAACAAAAACCCTAAAAAACTCACATAAATCTATAGGTAAGAGAATTAAAAATTAAACTAGGGTTTGGGAGTAGTGTGTAGGACGAACATCGAACGAATTAAGCCCAAATTATGAATTATACATTTTGAACAAAACCGTAAAAAACTAGCATAAATCTATAGCTAAGAGAATTAAAAATAAAAGTTTATCGAACTAGGGTTTGGGAGGAGTGTGTAGGACGAACATTGAATGAACTTAAGACCAAGTCATGAATTAACCTCTTATAAAACAAAAACCCTAAAAAACTCGAATAAATCTAGAGGTAAGACTATTAAAAATAAAAAATCGTCGAACTAGGGTTTGGAAGGAGTGTGTAGGACGAACATCGAACGAACTTGAGTTCAAACAATGAATTAAACACTTTTGAAAAACAACCCTAAAAAACTCGTATAAATCTATAGGCAAGAGAATTAAAAATAAAAGTTTGTCGAACTAGGGTTTGGGAGGAGTGTGTATGACGAACATGGAACGAACTTAAGTTCAAATCATGAATTAACCACTTTTGAAACAAAAATCATAAAAAACCCGCATAAATCTATAGGTAAGAGAATTAAAAATAAAACTACGGTTTGGGAGGAGTGTGGAGAACGAACATCGAACGAACTTACCACCAAGTTATGAAACAACTTTTGAACAAAAACCCTTAAAAACCCGCATAAATATGTAGGGAAGAGAATTAAAAATAAAAGTTCTTCGAAATGGGGTTTGGGAGGAGCGTGTAGGATGAACATCGAATGAACTTAAGCATAAATAATGAATTAAACACTTTTGAAAAAAGACCCTAAAAAACTCCCATAAATCTATGGGTAATAGAATTAAAAATAAAAGTTCGTCGAACTCGGGTTTGGAAGGAGTGTGTAGGACGAACATCGAACAAAATTAAGACAAAATTATGAATTAACCACTTTTGAAATAAAAACCCTAAAAAACTAGCATAAATCTAGAGGTAAGAGAATTAAAAATAAAAGTTCATCAAACAAAGGTTTCGGAGGAGTGTGTAGGACGAACATCGAACGAACTTAAGACCAAGTCATGAATTAACCTCTTTTAAAACAAAAACCCGAAAAAAATCGCATAAATCTATAGGTAAGAGAATTAAAAATAAAGTTCATCGAACTAGGGTTTGGGAGGAGTGTGGAGGACGAACATCGAACGAACTTGAGTTCAAAAAATGAATTAATCACTTTTGAAAAACAACCCTAAAAAACTCGTATAAATCTATGGGCAAGAGAATTAAAATTAAAAGTTTGTCGAACTAGGGTTTGGGAGGAGTGTTTAGGACGAACATTGAATGAACTTAAGACCAAATCATGAATTAATAACTTTTGAAACAAAAACCCTAAAAAATTGGCATAAATCTATAAGTAAGAGAATTAAAAATAAAACTAGGGTTTGAGAAGAGTGTGAAGGACGAACATCGAACAAACTGAAGTTCAAATCATGAATTAACCTCTTTTGAACAAAAAACTTATAAAACTCGCATGAATTTATAGGTAAGATGAATTAAAAATAAAAGTTCGTCGAACTAGGGTTTGGTAGGAGTGTGTAGGACGAACATCGAACGAACTTAAGACCAAATCATGAATTAACCACTTTCGAAACAAAAATCCTAAAAAACTAGCATAAATCTAAAGGTAAGAGAATTAAAAATAAAAGTGTGTCTAACTAGGGTTTGGGAGGAGTGTGTAGGACGAACATCGAACAAACTTAAGACTAAATCATGAATTAACCATTTTTGAAACAAAAATCCCTAAAAAACTCGCATAAATCTATAGGTATGAGAATTAAAAATAAAAGTTAGGCGAACTATGGTTTGGGAAGAGTGTGTAGGATGAACATCGAACGAACTTAAGACAAAATCATGAATTGACCACTTTTGAAACAAAAACCCTAAAAAACTCGCATAAATCTATAGGCAAGAGCATTAAAAATAAAAAATCGTTGAACTAGGGTTTGGGAGGAGTGTGTAGGATGAACATCGAACGAACTTAATTTCAAATAATGAATTAAACACTTTTGAAAAAAACCCTAAAAAACTCCCATAAATCTATGGGTAAGAGATTTAATAAAAGTTCGTCGAACTAGGATTTGGGAGGAGTTTGTAGGATGAACATCAAACAAACTTAT
This sequence comes from Cyclanthera cordifolia, assembly GCA_037832605.1. Classification (NCBI taxonomy): domain Eukaryota; kingdom Viridiplantae; phylum Streptophyta; class Magnoliopsida; order Cucurbitales; family Cucurbitaceae; genus Cyclanthera; species Cyclanthera cordifolia. Next base: position 5,166 of record JBBMEG010078576.1, on the reverse strand, counting down.
GGTTAAATCTTGAATTAACCACTTTTGAAACAAAAACCCTAAAAAACTCGCATAAATCTATAGGTATGAGAATTAAAAATAAAAGTTTGTCGAACTAGGGTTTGGGAGGAGTATGTAGGACGAACATTGAATGAACTTGTGCCCAGATGATAAATTAACCATTTTTGAAACAAAAGCCCTAAAAAACTCGCATAAATCTATATGTATGAGAAATTAAAATAAAAGTAGGGTTTGGGAAGAGTGTTTAAGATGAACATAGAACGAACTTGAGTTCAAATAATGAATTAACCTCTTTTGAACGAAAAACCTAAACATATCGCATAAATCTATAGGTAAGATAATTAAAAATAAAAGTTCGTCTAACTAGGGTTTGGGAAAAGTGTGTAGGACGAACATGGAATGAACTTAAGACCAAATTACAAATTAACCACGATTGAACAAAAACCCTAAAAAACTAGCATAAATCTATAAGTAAGAGAACTAAAAATAAAAGTTCATCGAATTAGGGTTTGAGAGGAGTGTGTAGGACTAACATCGAACAAACTTAAGACCAACTCATGAATTAACCACTTTTGAAACAAAAACTCTAAAAAACTCAGATAAATCTATAGGTAAAAGAATTAAAAATAAACTTAGGGTTTGGGAGGAGTGGGTAGGACGAATATCGAACGAACTTAAGATCAAATCATGAATTAACCTCTTTTGAACAAAAAACCTAAAAAACTCGCATAAATCTATAGGTAAGAGAATTCAAAATAAAAGTTCAACGAAGTAGGGTTTGGGAGGAGTGTGTAGGACGAACATCGAATGTATTAAACACTTTTGAAAAAAACCCTAAAAAAAATCCATAAATCTATAGGTAAGGGAATTAAAAATAAAACTAAGGTTTGGGAGGAGTGTGCAGGACAAACATCGAACGAACTTAAGAAAAAGTTATGAATTGACCACTTTTGAAACAAAAACCCTAAAAAACTCGCATAAATCTATAGGTAAGAGAATTAAAAATAAAAGTTTTTTGAACTAGGGTTTCGTAGGAGTGTGTAGGACGAAGATCAAATGAACTCAAGACCAAATCATGTATTAAACACTTTTGAAACAAAAACCATAAAAAACTCCCATAAATCTATGGGTAACAGAATTAAGAAATAAAGTTCGTCGAACTAGGGTTTGGGAGGAGTGTGTAGGACGAACATCGAACGAACTTAAGACAAAATCATGAATTGACCACTTTTGAACAAAAACCCTAAAAAACTAGCATAAATCTATAGGTAAGGGAATTAAAAATAAAACTAGGGTTTGGGAGGAGTGTGTAGGACGAACATTGAATGAATTTAAGACCAAATTATGAATTAACAACTTTTGAACAAAAACCCTAAAAAACACCCATAAATATATGGGTAAGAGAATTAAAAATAAAAGTTCGTCGAACTAGGGTTTGGGAAGAGTTAGTAGGACGAACATCAATCGAACTTAAGGTTAAATCATGAATTAACCACTTTTGTAACACAAACCCCAAAAAACATGTATAAATCTATAGGTAAGGGAAATAAAAATAAAACTACGGTTTGGGAGGAGTGTGTAGGACGAACATTGAACGAACTTAAGACCAAATTATGAATTAACAACTTTTGAACAAAACCCTAAAAACTAGCATAAATTTATAGGTATAAGAATTAAAAATAAAAGTTTGTCAAACTAGGGTTTCGGAGGAGTGTGTAGGACGAACATCAAATGAACTTAAGACCAAATCATGAATTAACAACTTTTGAAACAAAAACCCTAAAAAACTGGCATAAAACTTTAGGTAAGAGAATTAAAAATAAAACTAGGGTTTGGGTAGACTGTGTAGGATGAGCATCGAAAGAACTTAAGTTCAAATGATGAATTAACCTCTTTTGAACAAAAAAACCTAAAAAACTCGCATAAATCTATAGGTAAGATAATTAAAAATAAAAGTTCATCTAACTAGGGTTTTGGAGGAGTATGTAGAAAGGTCATCGAACGAACTTAAGTTCAAATCATGAATTAAAAACTTTTGAAACAAAAACCCTAAAAAACTAGCATAAATCTATAGGTATGAGAATTAAAAATAAAAGTTTGTCGAACTAGGGTTTGGGAGAAGTGAGTAGGACTAACATTGAATGAACTTGTGACCAAATCATGAATTAACCACTTTTGAAACAAAAGCCCTAAAAAACTCGCATAAATCTATAGGTAAGAGAATTAAAAATAAAACTAGGGTTTTGGAAGAGTGTGTAGGACGAACATCGAACGAACCTAAGTTTAAATCATGAATTAACCTCTTTTGAACAAAAAACCCTAAAAAACTCCCATAAATCTATGGGTAAGAGAATTAAAAGAAAAACTAGGGATTAGGAAGAGTGTGTAGGACGAAGATCGAACGAACTTAAGTTCTAATCATGAATTAACCTCTTTTGAACAAAAAATCTTAAATACTCGCATAAATGCATAGGTAAGATAAATAAAAATAAAAGTTCGTCTAAATAGGGTTTGGGAGGAGTGTGTAGGACATACATTGAAGGAACTTAAGACCAAATCATAAATTAACCACTTTTGAAACAAAAACCTTAAATAACTCGCATAAATCTATAAGTAAGAGAAATAAAAATAAAACTAGGGATTGGGAAGAGGGTGTACGAGGAAGATCGAAGGAACTTAAGTTATAATCATGAATTAACCTCTTTTGAATAAAAAACCTAAAATACTCGCATAAATGTATAGGTAAGATAAATAAAAATAAAAGTTTGGCTAAATAGGGTTTGGGAGGAGTGTGTAGGACATACATTGAAGGAACTTAAGACCAAATCATAAACTAACCACTTATGAAACAAAAACCCTAAATAACTCGCATAAATCTATAGGTAAGAGAATTAAAAATAAAACTTGGTATTGGGAAGAGTGTGTAGGACAAAGATCGAACGAACTTAAGTTATAATCATGAATTAACCTCTTTTGAATAAAAAACCTAAAATACTCGCATAAATGTATAGGTAAGAAAAATAAAAATAAAAGTTCATCTAAATAGGGTTTGGGAGAAGTGTGTAGGACATACATTGAAGGAACTTAAGATCAAATCATGAAGTAACCACTTTTGAAACAAAAACCCTAAAAAACTCCCATAAATCTATAGGTAAGAGAATTAAAAATAAAAGTTCATCGAACTAGGGTTTGGGAAGAATGTGTAGGACGAACATCGAACGAACTTAAAACAAAATCACGAATCGACCACTTTTGAAACAAAAACCCTAAAAAACTCGCATAAATCTATAGGTAAGAGTATTAAAAATAAAAGTTTGTCGAACTAAGGTTTAGGAGGAGTGTGTAGCACGAACATCAAAAGAACTTAAGTTCAAATAATGAATTAAACACTTTTGACAAAAAACCCTAAAAAAGTCCATAAATCTATGGGTAAGAGAATTAATAAAAGTTCGTCGAACTAGGGTTTGGGAGGAGTGTGTAGGACGAACATCGAACGAACTTAAGGTCAAATCTTTAATTAACCACTTTTGAAACAAAAACCCTAAAAAACAAGTATAAATCTATAGGTAAGGGAATTAAAAATAAAACTAGGGTTTGGGAGGAGAGTGTAGGACGAACATTGAACGAACTTAAGATCAAATTATGAATTAACAACTTTTGAAACAAAAACCCTAAAAACTAGCATAAATTTATAGGTATGAGATTAAAAATAAAAGTTTGTCGAACTAGGGTTTTGTAGGAGTGTGTAGGACGAACATCGAATGAACTTAAGACCAAATCATGAATTAACAACTTTTGAAACAAAAACCCTAAAAAACTAGCATAAATCTATAGGTAAGGGGAATTCAAACGAGGGTTTGGGAAGACTGTTTAGGACGAACATCGAACTAACTTAAGTTCAAATGATGAATTAACCACTTTTGAACAAAAAACCTAAAAAACTCGCATAAATCTATAGGTAAGATAATTAAAAATAAAAGTTCGTCTAACTAGGGTTTGAGAGGAGTATGTAGGACGAACATCGAACGAACTTAAGACCAAAACATGAATTGACCAATTTTTAAACAAAAACGTTAAAAAACTCGCATAAATCTATAAGCAAGTTAATTAAAAATAAAAGTTTGTCGAACTGGAGTTTAGGAGGAGTGTGTAGGACAAACATCGAATGAACTTAAGATCAAATTATGAATTAACCACTTTTGAAACAAAAACCCTAAAAAACTCGCATAAATCTTTAGGTAAGAGAATTCCAAATCAAACTAGGGTTTGGGAGGAGTGTGCAGGAGGAACATCGAACGAACTTAAGACCAAATTATGAATTAACAACTTTTGAACAAAAATCCTAAAAAACTAGCATAAATGTATAGGTAAGAGAATTAAAAATACAAGTTTGTCGAACTAGGGTTTGGGATGAGTGTGTAGGACGAACATTAAATGAACTTAAGACCAAATCATGAATTAACTACTTTTCAAACAAAAATTCTAAAAAACTAGCATAAATATAAAGGTAAGAGAATTAAAAATAAAAGTTCGTCGAACTAGGGTTTGGAAGGAGTTTGTAGGACAAACATCGAACAAACTTAAGACCAAATCATGAATTAACCACTCTTGAAACAAAAACCCTAAAAAACTCGCATAAATCTATAGGTAAGAGAATTAAAAATAAAACTAGGGATTAGTAAGAGTGTGTAGGACGAAGATCGAACGAACTTAAGTTCTAATCATGAATTAACCTCTTTTAAATAAAAAACCTAAAATACTCGCATAAATGTATATTTAAGATAAATAAAAATAAAAGTTCGTCTAAATAGGGTTTGGGAGGAGTGTGTAGGACATACATTGAAGGAACTTAAGACCAAATCATAAATTAACCAGTTTTGAAACAAAAACCCTAAAAAACTCGCATGAATCTATAATTAAGAGAATTAAAAATAAAACTAGGGTTTAGGAGGAGTGAGTAGGACGAACATCGAATGAACTTAAGATCAAATAATGAATTAACCACTTTTGAAACAAAAACCCTAAAAAACTCTCATAAATCTATTGGTAAGAGAATTAGAAATAAAACTAGGGTTTACGAGGAGTGTGCAGGACGAACATCGAACGAACTTAAGACCAAATTATGAATTAACAACTTTTGAACAAAAACCCTAAAAAACTAGCATA
>JBBMEG010078565.1:0-12030 GCA_037832605.1 Cyclanthera cordifolia | reverse complement strand
TCAAATCACTAAGGGTATTATAGTCAAATACTATGTATTATTAAATTCAGAATAATAAAAATGGATATGGTTGCAATAATTTTCAATTTTTGGCAGCAATGTAAAATGCTGTCTGCATATGGCTATGGATATAAAGATCCCTTTTAAAAAATATGTTAATTTTTGATTTATCATAAGAACCTATTTTAAATTTTATTAAAATTTGTGAGGCTAAAAATAAAAAATTTGAAAGTTGAAGAACAAAAATTAGATTTTTGAAAATTTGAGAGACTAAATTAAAAGCGGAGAAACTAAAATTAGTTTTTTTGAAAATTTATTAATGAAAATGGAAGAAAAACCAAAATGGTATTTTAATTTAAATTAAAACCAAATTTGAATGAAGAAAGAAGTGCAAGGTAAAGCAATGAACGTTATAAGAATAATCAAACAACGGCAACAAGTGCAAAGGAAGTAAAGGAATTACTGAGTGGCATTTTTTATCTCTGTCATAACATTTCAGTACAAATGTGAATTCAACAAAGAAAGAGTATTTGTATTTTCAACCATATGAAATTGTACAAATGGCTGTGAAGAAGACTTCCAGAAAAACAAAACTAACCAACTAAACAAACTTGCTAGTTAATTAGGCTGTTCTATTACAAACTAATTTTAGCTAATCTCAAACTAATCTATTTGTTCTTTAGCTGCTAAATGATGTAGACATATGTTCTTAGTTACAACAAAATTTTATATTGTATATCTCTGTTAGATTTAATTGTAAATTTGAACGATTAATATCGCTTTAAGAAATACATTTGGGTAGCGGCGATTAGCCATTTGAATTTCAGCAAAATTAATTGAAGCAACATTGGAATTATTGAGATTCACCAATATTGGATTTCAATCAGCAAAGTTTATAAGTTCAAATTCTGATGAATTGAGCTGGTGAAATTGATTTTGATAAATTAGCTTAATATATGGCATATTCGATATTTTGAGATTGCAATATGATTGTGATTGACTATATTTATCACAATTTGGATGCTCTACAACTTTTATTCAGTGTGAAGTGAAATTTAATGAAGCAGTATTAGCCATAATTCCAATTCGATTGCAATTTATGTTGAATGAGAGGAATTTGAATCAATTTCTCAAGAGAATTTGTACAATTCAGGTCAGTATGCCTATTTAGTCTAGTCTTGGTAAACATTCGTGCATTGGTTGATTATTGGTTCGAATTTGAGTTTAGAAAGTGCGTATTGAGATATTGGGTTGATTTTTGCTTCCATACGTCTAGTTTTTGAAATTGTGACGTATGCTGACTTTAGGCTTTTGTGATCAGTGTAGATCTGGATTTTCTCTCAATATAAGTAATGTTTCCAGATCTTCAACGCGAACACAATAGCAGGCAACTCACGGTCGTGCGTAGGGTAGTTTTGCTCGTATAACTTCAATTGCCTGGAGGCATAATCAATCATTTTACCCTGCTGCATTAAAGCACAGCCTAGACCTTTCGTAGAAGCATCACTGTACACCACAAAACCTTCTGACCCTTCAGGAACTGATAACACTGAGGCGGTTGTCAGACGTCGTTTCAACTCTTGGAAGCTTGTTTCACAGACATCAGACCATACAGAAGCATTACCTTTCTGGGTTAGTAGAGTCAACAGTCCTGCCAACTTAGAATAATTAGGAACAAACCTCCTGTAATACCTGACCAAACCTAGAAAACTGCGCACCTCGAAAACATTAGAAGGCCTAGACTAAGAATTTATAGCCTCAATCTTGGCCTGATCTACCAAGATACCTTGCTTTGAGACTACATGACCAAGGAAGGTAACATGATCCAACAAAAACTCACACTTAGAAAATTTGGCATAAAACTTGTTTTCTCTCAAGGTGCTCAACACTGCCTCTAGGTGTTTCTCATTCTCTACTTCTGACTTGAAGTAGATTAATATGTCATCGATAAACCATATCACAAACTTATCAATAAATTGTTTGAAAACTCGATCCATTAAGTCCATAAAAGCTATAGGGGCATTAGTCAAACCGAAGGACATAACTAAAATTCATAGTGACCATACCTCGTTCTGAATGCTGTCTTTGGGATATCCATTTCCTTGATTCTCAACTGGTGGTAGCCTGACCTCAAATCAATCTTCGAGAATACTGCAACTCTTTGAAGTTGATCAAACAGATTGTCGATCCTAGGTAAAGGGTATTTCTTCTTCACCGTAACCTTATTTAACTTCTGGTAATCAATGCATAAACATATCGATCCAATATCCTTCTTTTTCACAAACAAAACCAGTGCCCCCCAAGGAGACACACTAAGCCGAATAAAATCGATGTCTATCAACTCTTGCAACTGCTCTTTTAACTTCTTCAACTCAGCCGGGGCCATCCTATACAACGCTTTAGAGATAGGCATTGTTCCCGGTCTAGCTCTATAGAAAAATCCACCGCCCTGGGAGGTGGTAAACCTGACAACTTCTCAGGGAATACATCGGCAAAATCCCTGACCACAGGCACAGAGTCAACATTCATCTCGACACTGTCAACTCCAGACAACGATGCCAAGTACCCCAAAGCTCCTTCGGATAATAATTTCCTAGCCTTTGCTGCAGAAATAATCAGAGGACAACCCTTAACCCTGGTTCCCTTAATTTTTACTCGTAGTCGGGAAGGCAAATAGAACGTCACTTCCTTGTTCCGACAATCAATCGAACCGTAGTTCTTTGTGAGCTATTCCATTCGTAGAATGGCATCGAACTCCCCCAAGGGAAGTACTATTAAATCGACGTCAAAGGATTCCCCAACAATCTCTACTTGTCCAGACTTTAGCTTTTGAGAAGCTACTATACTCGGCCCTACTGGTGTGCCAACCACTATTTCAAAACCCAAAGCTTCTAGTTCTAAGCCAACTTGGCGTACAAAATCAGCAGATATAAAAGAGCGTGTAGACCCGGAAACAAACAAAACACACGCAAGGTGACCAAGGATAGGTAGCGTACCTACTACCGTGGCGTCAGACTGGTTTGCCTCCTTCTTATTAGTTACAAAGATATGACCATGCCGCTGGACCTAACGCCCAGCCTGAGCTCCAGCCACCATGGGTCGTGCCTGAGTGTAGTCCCTAGCAAAGTGGCCCTCCTTGCCACAATTGTAACATATCTTGGCACCAGATTCGCACATTTCGAGGTGATTTTTACCACAACCTTTGAACGTCTGACGCTGCTTCGGCGGAGATGCAACCATAGGCTTCTTACCCTTGAATCGGTTCTGAAATGCTTTCTTTTGCTTTTATCCATTCGATCCAGATAATCCATCACTGTCAAACTTCCTCTTAGCCTTTTCGACCATGACGGTCTTAGCATACGATACATCTAACTTTCTCACAATTTGCATAGCAGCTGAGAAGGATTGTAGAGCTAAGGCATCCACAGTACCTCGAATCTCCTCTCGAAGTCCTGTGATAAAACACCTGATCCTTACCTTTTCTGAGGGAATCATATCATTTGCATAGCGTGACAGCCTAGCAAAATCCTTCTCATAAAGTGCAATGGGCCTATTGCCCTGTTTCAACAGCAAGAACTCAACAGCTTTCTGATACTTCTCTACCTCTGAGAAGTACATGCCAAAGAACATTACCTTGAACTCCTCCCAGGTGGTTGGTTCATCGCCTTCATGTAAGGCTTCTAACTCCGAATCCCACCAATCCTTGGCGTCATCCTGTAGAGTGTATACAGCGCACATGGCTTTTTGTGCTTCAGGACACTTCATGTACTTGAAAATTCTTTCCAAGGTCGCCAACCACCTCTCAACAATGATAGCATTTTTTGAGGTGGCATCAAAGATTGGAGGATCCCATTTCTTGAATTCCTTTAGGAAAATACCACCTTTAAAAACATCATCATCAACATCTTCGACGTTTGCCTCAACAGATTAGGGTGCTCCCCCTGCCATTGCCCCCATAGCGGTAGTTACAGCGCCCTGCACAGCTCTTTGAACCATAGACTGCAGTGTAGCCATCACTCCTGTACCTAGTCCAGCCAAGGGAACATCTTGAGCGACAACACCTGGCATAGATGGATTTGGAGCGACAACCTCTACCATAGATGGCACCTCCTTCCTAGCCTATCCGGCTCTCGTAGGTGGTGCATCTACTGGAGGAGTTTTTGGGCCAGGTAAGGCTTGGACACCTCGGCCCCTACCTCTCCGACCTCCACCTCTGCCTCTACCCCTCAAGGGAGCATGCTCAGGGACTTGCTCGTTCTCCATTGCACTTCTTTTATAACAACAATGGTATTAGCATTAGAGCACACCAAAGAAATGAAGAAGTAATACATTAAGCATACAATACGCAATTATCAGTATGTGATTTTCTAACACGTATGCCATTCACATGCATGTCATTACTCTCTTACAAGTTACCTGAACGTTGACCTTAGAGCTGCAACCAGGGGAAAAGACCTATACAGCCCACATAGTGAGCGAGTCTAAAGAATCTATGACTCTGAGCTCTGATACCAACTATGACAACCCGGTCTTAACACGTAAGGATGAACCGAGGTGTCAAAAACTATGCATGAAATACTCTAAAATTTCGACAGAGTTTCCCCTAAAAATAGAGAAACCGCACCTGAAAAAAAAAACATAACCTGGACATTTGTAAAACTTAAACATACATCTTGCAAAAGAGTTTCAAATCATCCTACTATTCCAAAAGCCAAATACAAAGTCGAGCGCTCGTTTTAAAATAAAACACATGCCAATATCAAAACGATGTATATACAAAACTATGCAAAAGTAAAAGGACTTGACACATGTCAATAACTAGTTCTTTTCCCTCCGGTTGCCTAGCTGCCTTCGTCAACCGTCCTGGTATAAACCTGCACCTGTGGATGGAAGCCACAACCAACATAAAACGAAGGGTGAGTCATGAAACTCAGTAAGAGAAACCTGCACGGGTATGCAAGCATTTAATGACGAAAGAAAACATGTCTTGACAATTAAGTCTATGAAAATCACAACAAATGAAGGGAAAGCATCCGAACTCCCAAGAACTTGAGTCACCTGACCCAATGACCTTGAGAAAGTTCTCGAGGTGGGGCCTCACTGGCCAATGCCGTGAGACCTGGAAAGCCACTACCTGAACTCTCCCGGGTATGGCAGAGTGCCTAAGGGCAAGGGTCAAACGCTGAAGTCGCCCAGGCTATCCTGGGTCCCTCCAGCACAGTGGGGTCAATCTCGAACACATCAGGTACAACGCACGGTACCGAGCAGAGAGCGGTTCAACCTGCTAGCGCAGCGCTCACTTATGCCTAAGCAAATTTGGCTGCTCACTGCCTAGAAAGTTCTCGTTTCAACTCTTGTGATGAGGGATAACCGACCGATGTCCAATTCCCACTATCGCACCCTGTACGCCCTAGACCTTTCAGCTAGGTTACACGTATGGACGACCAGGTTCCTAGCCTATGCCAAGTTCCTAAGTGCAGACTATCGACCCTATGGTCAGTCCCACCACACTTCGGGTCAATGTAGCGACCACCGCCCTAATAACGTGCGAAGCCTCTTACAACAGTAACCTCTATCCGTCAGGGAATGTTAGCTGCGTCCAACCTTACACCCCTATAGGTCGCACCCTGACGTGTCACGTAAACAATAGACCCTATGGTCTACTGTAACCACCCTATGGAGGGGAGGAGACGTACCTAGGACGCGTGGCCGACACACTCACTCTATCAAGAAAAAATGACTCGAGCAAGCAACATCCAAATTCGGGACTACACAATTATGAATAAGTCATGCATCACTTCCCTAAAGTCTTTCAACAATTTAACAATGAAATATCTACGAACAACAACAGCATAAGATCATTGCTCTAGCCTATCATATCACAGACCACGTGCTTTCAAAGTCAATAAGAAAATAACGAGCAGCAAACAACATATCAACAAAGTTCTAGTCTACCAGATCAGTGACCACGCGCTTTCAAAGTCAATAAAAAAGTAACGAGCAGCAAACAACATATAAACAAACATCCAAGCAAGAATACAATTACTTATGCACCCGTTAGAATCCCTTACTGAACAATAAAAAGGCACGACAGCAGCTTGAGCGAGTCAAAAAATGCCTCAACGAGCTTAAGCCTCTTTTCCTACAAGAAACCAAGGTCATCAATTAACGTCGACGCCTACGCGACTCGTTTACAACTAAGTAAAGGCCTACCCAAAGCTTCTAAAACCAAGGCAAGATCAAATGCACAACCGTAAACACTAAGCCCACCCCGACGCCCTTAAACCAAGCTGAAACGACACACAACAAAATAACATTTAGCCCCAATGAAAACCTCAATGACCAACCCGAATCAAAATTCAACCCGACGACGAACCTTCACCAACCCTTTCAATTTAAAGAGACCAAACCACATGAATAAGAAAACAAGCTTACTCGTAACTACAAGCCGAGCAGGCCAAGCCAAGCTCGAAAACGACAGGGAGAGAGGGGTTGGGATCGATCCGGCTGAGGGAGAAACAACCGCTGGTCGCCAGCGACGGGTGAGAGTGACAAATCGAGCTTGGGTCACGGCCGTCGCGGGTCGTCGGTGACAGCGACAACGAGAAGGCAGCGCGAGTCGCGAAGAGCGACGGGTCGCGGTCGGACAGACAAGGGGGGGGGGGAAATAGTTTAGGTTAGACGTTTTTTTTTTTTTAACAATTCTTAAAATTTAAATTAAATTTTGAAACTCACCAAAATAATGGTTTGCCACAAAGAGGAACACATTAAGTACAATTGTCTTGTTTTGAAGAGGAAGTGTAAGCTACCTATTAGGATAGCTAATGATGATTCAACTAACCTTCTTGAAAATTATGATCCGGCTGAGGTGCTTATGGCTGTAAATTTTGATAATTTTGACGATTATGATAATTTGTGGATTATGAACTTGGGTTGTTCATTTCATATATCCCCTATAAGCACAATTTTGAAAATTTTAAAATTATGGACACTGACAATGTGTGTTTAGGAAATGAACATCAGTGTGGGATTAAAAATGTAGGTTCAGTTCGGTTTAAGATGGAAAACAGTTCGATAGGGAAATTAGTTTTAGGGAGAATACTGATAATTGTATGTTTGTGGTGAGACTTAACATTTGTGAGCTTGTTGATTGCAAATGGTAGTTTGTGATTAAGTCTGTTCAAGAGGGTATTGCATATCCTTATTTTGATGCAAATTCTTTTGCTTGTGGTTACATACAAGAAGATGGGATAAATGTTTTTTCTTCGTTTGTGTTCTAGCATGGATCCTCATCTGAGGACTTTTATTGCATACAATCATTGTGGCAATGTTATGAGCGTTTTGATTTTTTCATGTTTTATTATTTTCTTCCTAGAAATACGTTTGGTTAGTGTAATTTCAGTAAAACTACTTGTGCAAATTGCATCATTCTGCTTTTGTTATGTGTAGATGATTTTTTGGTTGCATCTAGTAGTTTTGATGAAGTTATGAAGTTTAAAGATTTCTTAGATTTATGGTTTGGTATGGAAGAGATTTGTTGTGTTTGGGAGCATCGTGTCTGTGTGTATTTTGATTACTTACCATTTTGATGGTTGCACAATTTGTAAGTTTGTTTCAACAGTGACATGAAAGTAATTGTTGCAATCAAAACCTCGTTTGAATGTAGTTTTTTAGGAGTATTTGATAAATACTAGTTTGAAATACTAATCCAAATACTCATGCCAAACAACTCCTAAATGCAAAAATCATTATATTATTTATATATACAGGATAAAAAAAAATTATATATTGAATTTTTATATTATCTAATAACTTATCAAATTATTAATTAAATATTAAATTAATTGGATTTTACATGTATAAAAAAAGATAAAAAATATTTCATGTATAGCAAAATTTTGAAAATATTTTTTACATAAAAAAAAGGTCGTTTAAGTAAAATAATCAAAATGCTCTTGCCTTGATTAGTTCAACTAATAGTTTCAATCAGTTCAGTTGATAGTCTCCAATTAGTAATTTAGCTTCATTTGATAGTTTTCAATCAGTAATTCAGTTGATAGTCTTCAATTAGTAGTTCAATAGATAAATTCAATCAATTTGCTGATAGATTCGTTCAGCTCACTAGCCGTCTTCAATCAGTTTAATAAAAGATGGATAAAATTAAAAATTATGAAAAAGGTGTGATATAATTTGGTATGTAGGAATTATTTTTTTAAAAAAAGCTATAATTAAAATAGATAAATGAAAATTTGTTATAAACGTTAATTTTCCCAAACTATATTACTATAATGCACATAAATAAAGATAAAAATTTAATGACACAATATAATGTCTCTCATATAGTTTTTCAATGAATCTTATTTAATATAATAACAAATATTGACAAAGTTGAGAGTTGATTTAATCTTAGAAGAGTTTCAACGAGATCTTATTTAATATAATAACAAATATTGACAAAGGAAGTTTCCTAACTTCTCCATCATCCCAACATTTCAGGAACCAATTTGTAGACCCCTAGTCTACTCTACATAACTCGAACCCATCATTTTAATGGAAAAGTTTTTATTAATGGACATCGTTTTCTTAAAAAAAAAAAAAACAAAAAAACAAAAAAAAAGTGTTGCGAAATTTCTTCAGAAAAGAAAAGTACTGCAAATATGTCTTTTTCTTGTCTTTAACAATTCCAATTATAGTATTTTGTTTCAAAATTGTTGAATTAATTATTTAATTATCTTGCTTTAAAAGAGTCCGATGATTTTGTCAACATTTTAAAGTTTTAGCAGATATAAACCAAAATTTTACCTTTCTTTAATTTTCATTTTACCTCTGTTTTTCTTATCCTGATATTGATTGAAACTATTGATTGAAGTTAATTATCATCATTCTTCAAAATCAATCAATGACATTTATTGTTTGAAGGGGTTGAATGAAGATGTTAATACAAGTTTACAAGAAAGAAGAAAAAAAATGGTAATATAAGTCACTTGTTGTTTGAAGTTAATCATCATCATTAATAGCTAAAAGATAATAATCTGAAACTTAGGTTCATGACTATAGTCTAATTATTATTTCGCATAATTCACGAATCAAAACTAAGTATCGTCACCTAAATAAGAATGAGTAGTACAAAGAAATATGAGGCTCACATAACACATAAGCATTCCTTTACAAACAAAGGCATACCCTCTAACTCCACTGAATAGAGGTCTCAAATATCAATCGTGCATCAGCTCATGCCGCACATTGCCCTCACGTTGGAGTAAAACTTCTATTCTTTATAATGTACTATCATTATATTCATGTAGATCTCAACTACAAACACACTATCTCATACTAAATAACATCACCACTGCACATTCTGCCCCCACTAATCTCACACTTTATAAAGATCTTACATATTCAATATCCTCATATGATAATTTCAAATTAATCATATTTAGTGAATCTTATTTTTCTAGATTTGAATTGAATATTATAATTAATTGTGGTTATTTTCCTATATTTAATTTTTGAGTTGAAATGCCAAAAAAAAATAGTGAAATACGTTGAAAGGTAGATTTTGGTTTGAAATTAAAAAAAAAAATGAAATAAGGAAGAAAATATTGAAATTGAAAAAAAAAAATCAAACCAAATAAAAAAAATATATTTCACTTATATACCTACACGTAGGAAGAGAAAAAGAGGAGAGGAGATGGAGAAAAAAAAAAAAAAAAGAGAGAAAAAAAAATCGAGTAGAGAAAGTAAAGAAAATAAAGAAGGCGTGCATTGAAATATGTATCAACTTTATATTCATCTTTCCCATCAAATCGTGTGTAGTTTGTTTTGAATTTGGTTAGTTTATTTTTCTATGATAGTTTTAATTCATTGTTATGTTGTGACTTTGAACAAAATCAAAATTTTGTTTTGATTTGAAGGATTATTGTTTCTTGTTTTTATTTGTGGTTTACTTTTGATAAATTAAATTAACGTCTTAGTTTATTATCAATTGATTCATGCTATACATGATTTTGTGATACTTTGTTGTTTCAAATGGTTGCAAATTGTAGCAATGGGTTGACTCATGTGTGTGTGATTGTAACTTTTCCAAACATAGCTTGCATGATAGATCTAATTAGAAAAACAAATAAACAAAATTAATTAATTTGTAGTCATCTCGGTTAATTGATTTTAGTTTAATCGTTCTGACTAATTTTAATGTTATTATTTAATTAACATGGAACACTATCGTGTTCAATTGATTAAATAATAAGGTTTGGTTTTAATGCTGAGTCAGAATCAATAAAATAGCTGCCTGCATGCACTCTTAGAATAGGCTATGGTGTCTAATTGATTAAATAACAAGGTTTAGTTTCTCCTCTAACTAATCTCACATGAACGTCTTACATATTGCATATCCTCATCACACTTAGAAGTGATTCTATTCTCATTAATCTAGCACTTAAAGGTATTACTTTCCCAACTTACATGAGTAAGCCCAACTGAGTTAACGGTATTAATCAAAAAACATTAGCTTCTAAGGTCTTAAACTAAATTGGTAAGAGCTTAACAAGCTTCAAATCTATTGGTGAGGTTGTCAAAACTCGCCAAAATAAATTACTTACTCTTCAAACTCTAACTTGTAGAAATAGTCGAACTAGCTAGGTTGAATCACAAATGGGCTATGAATTAATTTCTCAATGTCAAAAAAAAAAAAAAAAAAGAGAGTTTCAGTATTGGTAGGTAATCATAAATAAAACAATAAAAATAAATAAAACAAACAAATTACAAGATTTTTCAATTCAAGAGTTTAGTTTAATCCAATTATAACATTGATCATAGGCTAACACAATTAATTAATTTTTTTCAATTCAAGAAATTAGTCTTTTGAAAAAGCTACAATAAGTAATTGTTCTTCTATTTTATTGACTCTGACCCAACATTAAAATCAAAACTTATTATTCAATCAATTGGGTACGATAGCGTTACATACCAACTAAATAGTAGCATTAAAATTAGTGAGAATGACTATACCAAAATCAATTAACTAAGACGACTACAAATTAATTAATTTTATTTATTTATTTTTCTAATATCTATCATGTAAGCTATGTAATTTGAAACAACCACAATCACATATACATGAGTTAACCACTTGCTATAATTTACAATTATTCGAAATAACAAAGTATCACAAAATCATTAATAACACGAATCAATTGGTAATGAACTAAAACGTCAATTTAATTTATAAAAAATCAACCATGAATAAAAACAAGAAATAAATCATCCTTAAAATCAAAATAAATATTTTGTTATAAAAGTAGGAAAGAACAAAAGTAAGAAATAAATAAAGTAGAGAATGAAGTAGAGAGAAAGTGAATTAACTCTTTATTGAATTCTTGGCTTGTCTTTACAAAGCTTACCACACACCTATTTATTATATTACATGGAGTTAATATTAACTAATTCAATGCTATAATTACCCAAAGTAGCTAAAAGTTGGCGAGTGATGCGGCTAAATAAAAAGAAGAATGAGAGTCCTAAGGGAAAAGGAGTAATGGATGGATTGTTTATGCATTATGTATCTTTAAAATCTTAATAACAAAAAATCAAATGAAAACCTCCTCATTGAAGAAAATATTACATTGTAATAAATATTCAAGTTAAAAGTCACTGCAACACTTTATTTTCGAGATATTTCATCGCAAATTCTTTTGTAACTGCTTCAGTCAAGACTCGAACCAAATTCTGGTCCAAGCTAATTGAACATCCAAACCACTCAGCTACACGCGTGTCTTAAGAATTATTGGATTACAATTTTATAACTTATAGAACTGGAGGGTTTAATTGCAAAAATTAAAAATCAAACACAGAACCCTTTTTCCCCTTTTCTCTTCTTCTTTCTTCGCAATTTTTTTCCCCTCCCTTCTGCGATTTTTTTCGACTTTTCCTCTCTCCCTCTCGGCTTCTTCCCCTCCCTCTCGGCCTCACTCTCCCTCTCGTCGCCGACCCCCTCCCTCTCGCTCTCTCACCATCGCCGCGACCCAGTCG
>JBBMEG010078554.1:1191-12031 GCA_037832605.1 Cyclanthera cordifolia | reverse complement strand
GATCGTGAACTTTAAATTTTATTTAAAATGTATCTAAAAATAATAATGTTGAATTTATTTGATTTTTTCGTAGATTTCTTATGCTAAAATCTAATATATTTTTCAAAATGCGCTTGTAGCTCAGTGGATAGAGCGTCTGTTTCCTAAGCAGAAAGTCGTAGGTTCGACCCCTACCTGGCGCGTGTTACTTTTTTGCCGAAGGGACCGCCCACTAGTAGAAACGGTGACGAGTACCGACACCAATAATATATGATGTCGATCATGGCCGACACCAAAAGCCATTGGTGTCGCTCCAAAATTGACACAAATTCTAAATCATGTCGGTTTTAGACCGTTTTGCGTCCGACATTAAAAATACATTTTTTAATTTAAAAAAAAAAGATTTGTTCATGTAGGTCCCGCCCGTTATCATTTAAAAATCGCCCTTTATTATTAAATGCTAACTAACCTAATATATTTTTTTGTTGATCATGTGAGTCCCGCCCGTCATGATTTGTGCCCGACATTAGAATTCTAAAAACTTGTATAAAAAAAAAAAAAAGCTAAGTGATGATTTGTATATTTCAAGGCATATAAAAAAAATGGCTTGAAAATGTCAAACCACCAAAATTTTACCTAGTAGTAATTACTCACCTCCAAACTCATCATTAAGTTCAATTAGCATATAACTTTTGTTAAACTAACTGAAATTTCGGCAGCATAACGACGTAACATTAAGATTACCAAAAAATCTGTTAATCCGGTAAATTCCAAAAGTTAAACTAATATCCTACAAGAAATCAAAATACGTCATATATACAAACAGTATCATAAATATTATACAACAAATAGTTAAAGTTGAATAAGTGTGACAGATTAATTAATCTTTGTTTACTAATAAAAATCTACCTACAAAGTGTGTCTATTCGATTCGTATTCCATCCATATCTTCTTAAGTGTATGGTTTCGTGGTGTTAAACTAAAGCATAACACAATATTTCCAAATTAATAAACAAAAAGTTTTGCAAACTATATAGACTAAAATTGTGAATAAAGTAAAACAAAAATTTACCAGTTTATTTATGGGGTGCGCTTGTTGGATATCCTCTTTACTATGAACAATTGGACATAATATCCACACACTATTGATCTCAATGGATTAGGGCACTAGTGAATGAAATTTTATAATTTTATTATGATAGTTGTACATGACAAAAATTAGAATAGAAGAAATATATGATTTTGTTTTACGTACCTTCACTAATTTCCATGTTAATTTTGTGGATTTGAACCCATTTTTTAATTGTCACAATCAATAAGAACTATAGAACAAAAGTGAAAACATTAGAATAATAAGCTAATTGAAACAAAACTTATTTTTTTTTATAAACTTACGTATTTACGATATAAGCTAAACTCTCATCGAATGTCTTCTGACCGAGTGAGTTCAAAATATAAACAGTATTATCTTCAGGAATTAAGACTACCAAAATCAAATGATGCCTAAACGACATAACAATAATTTTAAAATGTTATAAAATATTCATAGGTATATATAATTCACGTTACGAAGTTTAAAATTTATAAATGCATACTCGGTATTAAAGGGAAATAGTACACGTTGACGGACATTAGTAATCATGTCAAAACAATCAGCAAGATTCTTAAATTTCTCTTCTTGATTTTGATTTCCCAAAATTGATGCGAAACTACTATCGTCTACTTGTAAGTAGTTATCGAGAATTTGTTGATCTTAAGTAGCCCGAATGTAGCTAAAATAGATTTAGGAAACGTTATTAAATGTTTTACACACGCTCAATTCTCAATTTTTGTTAGTGTGTAACATGCTGAAGACAAGAATTTTCTTTTCTCTCTCATTTTTTGGGCTAACTCGGATATGATATTCAATTTAGCTAAGTATTAACGTATTTTTAACTCATCTTTTGTTTTGCCAAGAATATCAAACAGGGTAATATTAGAACAAACATTTTTCTCGATGTGCATGACATCTAAACAATGTCGCACGTGAAAATGTTTCCAATACTTCAATTCAAAAAAATTGATTTCTTCTTCCAATAAGTGTTTCCATGTTGTTCTTTTTTACGTCCTTTACCATGAGTAAATTGAATAGTATTTAGTTCTGCAAGAATCTCTTCACTGCTTAACAGTTTAGGAGCTACTCCAAATTCTTGTTCCCCATTAAAAGTTTTCTTTTGTCGTCTATATGGGTGCCCAATAGGTAGATATCCCTTATGTCCAAGGCATGTCATCTTTCATCCCTTAGGTAAATAAGTAGATGTTGTTTTCTCTCCACATATAGGACATGTTGTTTTCCCTTTTACAGTACAACCACACAAATTACTGTATGCAGGAAAATCACTAATGATCCACAACAAAATAACTTTCAAGGTGAAATGTTGTTGACGATGTGCATCAAAACATTCAATGCCTCTATTGCATTGTATTTTCAAATCGTCAACTAATGGTGCTAAATAGACATCTATGTCATTTCCTGGTTGTTTGTGTCTTGAAATTAATGCATTTAACATCAAGAATTTACGCTTCATGCACAACCACGGAGGTAGATTGTAAGTCACCAACATCACTGGCCAACAACTATATCTAGTACTTTGGTCTACGTGTGGATTTACACTATTTATTGATAAGGCTAAACGAAAATTCATCGATTCTAAACTAAATTCGGGCCATCTTTCGTCTATTTTTTTCCACGAGAGTGTGTCGGCTAGATTTCTTATATACCCATCGACCTGACGGTCAGTAGCATGTCACGTCAATAATTTTGAAGTTTCTTTACTTTGAAACATTCGTTCAAATCTTAGAATGTGAGAGAAATATCACATGACTTTTACTGGAATATTTTTACCTCATTCTTGCACATTCTTCCGAACTTTTCATCTTGATGTTCACATGTAGGACACAATTCGGCATTAGCGAGTTCTTTTCGATAGTTGAAGACCATGAGGCACAAAATAATGACCTACAAAGTAAGTCAATCTACAGAATCTATGACTATGCGCTCTGATACCAACTTTAACGACCTGACCTAAACCATGAGTTCAAACCTAGAACTTTTATCCTAAATGCATGAATTTTCAACACTTAGGTGACGTGGACATGTTCTTAAAAACAGAAATAATTAATTAAAAGAATTAACTGCCATTAAGTTCAAAAGTTCTAAAAAATAGGTTACGAGTACCAGAGTAAAAATCCAAAAAAGAACATCTTTTAAGTACCAAAAGAACACACATGTCCTGAAATTATGCTGAAGGAACATAAAGAAAATAAATAGTAAATAGCCAGCGGTGCCCATGGTCAAATCCAGCTCGATCATCCATCTCGGTACAGACCTGTTATACTTGTAGAATTACACAGTGGAAAGGGTGAGTTCGTGAAAACTCAGTAAAGATCCCCAACTCAAGATCAGACATGAATATAATCAAAATAAGATATCCACAATAGCAACAAACATAACAGTCTTAATAATATACCTTAATGAAAAGGTTCATAGGCCCAAACTTCAGTAAAACTTACATATTAAACAAGGTCCCCTATGGGACGGCGGTGTCGATGCACTCACCAAAATCGAGTCTTGTCCCCTATGGGACGACGGTGTCAATGCACACACCATAAAACTGAGTCTAGCCCCCTACGAGACGGCGGTGCCAATACACGCACCCTTATCCGAGTCTTGTCCCCTATGGGACGGTGGTGTCAACGCAAGCACCAAATACAAGTATTGTTCCCTATGGGACGTCAATGTAGGCTAGTTCGCTATGGAACATCCCGGCCTATCACACACCTTATCTTATGAACATCACCGGATAGAAACACAACATCACCAAGCACATAACTAGATATAAACCTATATGTTCAGTTCTATCTCAATAACCATGTAAAGGCTAACCTTCAGAATAATACAACAACATAAAATAAGCAGCAAGTCATATGAGCATCATCAAGTATCAATACATCATCACAATTCATATATGCATCAATCAATTAAACAATCATCACATAAGACATCATATTTCGGTACATTCATGTATTAAACCACATGATCTCAGAGTTGAAGATATATTTCCCTTACATTAAGTGATCCCACGAGCGAGCACCTATGCTCCAAGTCAACGTTAGACGAAGGCTAGCTCATGAACAGAGTCCTAACAATTTAACTGATCAAAACTAGCACCTTAGACTCTCGAAAATGGGTTCAGGACGTCAGAATTAGTAAAGAAGACCTAACTTTGAAAAACATGTTTTCGGGACCCGCCGCCCGGTCAACTCAGTTGACCAGTCAAGGATGGTCAAATCTGGTCAAACAGTCAAACTATCACGTTCTTCCAATAATTAAATCATTCTTTTAAATCTCTATTAATTCAAATTGATTTATTTATTTATATATAACATATAAATATATATACATATAAAATCTCATAAAAAACACATGTCTCAAGTACTAATTTCTATTAATTTTAAACTTCACCAATTTGGTCAAAAAGGACCCACTTGTCATCCCATTTCCTTAGTTTTCTCTTTCTTAAACTCAAAACACAAACCTCCATTAATGGAGGTTCTTCAATTAAAACTCAAGGAAGAGATTCAACTTTCCCAAGCAAGGTCACACTTGAAAGACGGTGGTCGACGGATCCGGCGACGCTCCGATGGCTTGCGTCAGGCGAGCGGCGACTACGCGCGATGGAGGGCGACGGCAAGCGCGAGTTTGTCTTAGCCTCGAGTCGACGCTGGTTAAACTCCGATAATGAGGGGTTGGGGTTGAGAGAAAACAAGAGTTTGCACAAAGTAAATTAATTTGGGGAAGAAGCAGGCACGAACTTCCAAGCCTAGGAGAGAGGTTTTTTTTTTTTTTTTTTTATTGTGGGCTAGGGAAAAACAAGTTAAATGTTAAAGAAAGGGAGTGTTTATTTCACGTGATTATGTAAAGTAGGATTTTGGCACTTTGTGATGTCATTTGTGATGCCCATTCACTTAATTATTATGAAAAGAATAAATTATTCTTTCTTTTTAATTAATAAATAAAAGTAGTAAGAATTTTAAAACCATTACGACTTGGAAATAAAATCTAATTTTCGTTAATAGTAAAAAAAAAAAAAAAAGGTTGTTACATCCCACGTCGATCGACTGTTCAATCTAGAAGAACATATAGTTGATCTAGTTGGAATACCTAAATATGTGCAGCCCTTAAAATCTCATATATGTGAGATTGTTGCCAAGCTTGACACTATTGATGTTGTACCTGACCGCCTAAATGAGAAACCTGTTCAATAGTTGATAATGATGGTAGAGACTCTTGAAGATAAAACCACAGTGGCTACGAGCGTGAAAAAAGCTCATCGAACTCTATTGCCCATATGAAGAGCGCGTCAAAACTTTAGAACAACACGCAAAAAACAATCACTCAAATGACGTTTGAGTTATCTGAGAAAATGAGAGATGTCATTTGTGTTGTCAAAGCAGAAGTGGTTGATTTGAATGCTTGAGTTAATCTCACCATGAGAGTAGTGTGTAATCAAGCATCAACTGGAGGCATCATTTAAATTAATAAGGTCAATATGTCTAAACCGAAGCTCTTTTGTGGGATTTTGGACACTAAAGCTTTAGAGAACTTCATATTGGATATGGAACAATACTTCAAAGCTACAAATACAGTGATTGAAGACATGAAAGTCACGTTTGTGACAATGCATTTGGTACATGATGCAAAACTGTGGTGGAGATAGCGGTATATAGACTTTCAAGAAGAAAGATGTACCATTAATAATTGGGAGCCAGTGAGACAAAAGTTACGCTCATAATTCTTCCTCGAAAAATGTTGAGGTTCTTGCAAGGTGCAAGTTAAGAACGTTGAAGCACACTGAAATTATTAGAGAATATGTCAAACAATTTACAGGTTGATGCTTGATATTCGAGACATGACGGAGAAAGACAGGATCCTTAACTTTGTCGAAGGATTGAAGTCGTTAACAAGGGCCAAACTCTATGAGCAGAAAGTACAAAGCTTCACTGAAGCATATGGCATCACAAAGCAATTACTTGATTTGATCAGTGAACCAATAGAGGAGAAGCCTAAAGAGCGAAGAGACAGTGTAACCTCTTAGTAGCAAGACAATAAAGATTATCATCGAACCTCTCCTATGAGCTAAGGAGAAGTTCGACCGAGTGGTCAAAGTGGAGACGCATGCTTTCCCGTATAAAAGTAAAAATTTGTGGCCAAAGTCGCATCACCAAAAGAAGCATAACCATAGATCTTTTTTCTTATGTGATGGACCTCAGCAAGTGCATGAGTATCCTAGTCGAGAGAACATTAAAGATTTTAAGATTGCTCTCGAGAAAGTTGAGGCATTCAAAGTTGTAGTAGTCAAAGTCGAGCAAGAGGAAATTAAGGATATCCCTTACATAGAGACCATAAGGTATTTATTCACCCTCCAACATGACAAGGGCCTAGCCGAGTGTCGAGACAAAATGTCTCTTGAGAACGTCAATCCTTGTTAAAACAGAAGACGATAAGTACAACCCTACTAGAGAGTGGAGGTATAAACGAAGTAGAGTACTAAGTCATCAATATGATGAAACAAGGTACAAAAATAGTTGGGTTGATTCTAAGAAACGCCCTTGTAAGTCGAAAGCCAACGGTGAAGTTCTCATGAATACGAAGACAATTGTACAACGACAAGTTCTAATACAAGAAGGCGAGAGCATCCCAGCAACTCATGAAGCATCATGTCTGTCAATCACTTGGAATTCATTTCAAGTGTTAGTTGAAGAAACAAAAGAAGTGGACACAAGTCAACTCGTACAATAGTTCTACAAAAAATGGAAGAAAGTTGTAGGTGTTAAGCTTCAATGGGACCGCTAAAAAAGCTGCTCGTACGATCACTGAGTTTAGGTAGAGTTGGTTGACTAGGTCGTCAACGTTTATGTGGGGGAGAATGTCACGATCATGCTTTTTCAATGTTTGTTTCATATGGCTGCATGCCCGTTAAACCATGTTTCATCATGTTTTCATGTTATTTTGTCATTGTTACATGTTAGGATAGTTTTTTTTCATTTTATTCTAGTTGTTGAACTCCTCGTCATTTTCATTTGCAAGAGTGTCACATCAATTATGTGTCAAAGTGTATTATAGGGGGGTATGACTTGTTGAAACTTCCTTTCTATCGAGTTATATGATGAATGCAATATAATTGAAGTGGGTCTTAATTGCATCTTGTTATATAGCCTTTCAAAGATAAACGCATTCTTAAAACTTTCTCCCTCACTTTTGAAAACTTTTTTTCTTGTCCCAACATAGAGGTTGCATCAGTTGTGCCACCTGCTTTGTATTTTCATTCGACTGACTTGCTCATTGGGTTAGAGCAAGCGTCAGTCGTCCTTTCGCCTTTGAAATGCGTCTGTGACATCTAGCATGTGAGCATTATGAATGTTTGCTCTAACAAGAGGCATACCAATTGGACTAAGAATGAGCACATTTCAACTTGATCTTTGAGTTTTTTTTTTTTTTCTTTAAAGACAGAATAGATATACTTAGTTTTAAAATTTGGTTCATTTATAACATATGATTCTACCAACAAAAAAAAACGACCACAGAGTTTCAACTTTCAACCGTATATCTTGTATTGAGAGGTTATCTGTGTGTATTTTTCTATCTACAATTATTATTGAATTCAAACCATTTTTTTTCTGTGTGCTCGAATCCTTATTGCTCGTGTTGAACTAAATAATACCAAATAATAAAACTATTATATAACTGACCTATTCAAATATTATTAGAACTATGTTTAACATGATATAGAATAATATTATACGTATGTTTCATATATTTTTTAATAAATAAAAATAGGCAACTTGATTTCATTTTATTACATTATAAGGCAGAATCAGATTTTAAAGGTCTCAGAAAATTTATTTGTAAAAGAATTCCCAGCACAACTAGTCTTAATAATCCCACTAGAATTAAAAAGAAAGGTACCAACAATAAATTATTTCATTTATTAGTGCATTTAAATCATAAGAAATGGAGGAATTTGGGATTGTGCATGCATGTTCATCTCTTTCATTTGACCATGATATAGGCACATGGACTAACTCTATTTAATTAATTATCTTAAAAGATCCATTTAATTAATTTATTTAAATTGCAACTTGCTGCCAGGTAAACATCATTTTATGAAAGTTAATTGAGTAAATATATTAAACTATAATAAGGCGGCTTTACTATTATATATATTTTTATTTATTTATTTATTTATTGATAACGGTGATCACGCTTTAATTAAAATAGTAATGGACTAAATAAAAATCAACTTGCACTATTGATTTGAATTTGATTGGATTAGATTCATTGTATATTTTTATTTAGAATTATAACACGATATTTTTATGAGAAGCTTTGAATTCGAATCGGATTGAATTAAAAAAAAAACATATTTTATATTTATATTTTATTCTTTTCGTAAGAGAACAAGGAGAGAGATTGGTAATAAAGTGTCAACCGGAAGATTTGTTTTTGATGCGTTGGAAATGGTGGAATTATTGTAATAATGTATTGTTATTGTGAAGGGAGGATAGATGCTTTCTACTTGCTCCAAGTCATGCTTGTGAGTGAGTATGATAACCATTTGATTGATTTTAGATCTACGAGATCTCATTTGATAGAAAAAAGAAATGGTTACACTCACAAAATTGATGGGCCAGTAAAGTGGTGGTCGTCTTCTATTGAGAATGTTAATCTTAACACTGGTGAGGCGATTGCTTTACAATAAAAGAGCTGCGGTTTGGGAGGTGTAATGAGAAATGTTGAGAGGAAGCTATGTTTTCTTTTTCTATGTCATTTGCTGGTACAGTTGATGCCATTTTAGCGGAAGCTTTAGTAATTCGAGAAGGCCTTGTGTTGGCTTTGGAGCTTGGGTTTCAGCGCGTGGAAATGGAAATCGATAATCAAACCCTTGCTATTATGCTTCGCTCTCGTATTTCTTACAGAAAAGAGATGGGTTCAAGTGTGGATGATTGTTTATGGTTGATTGATTGTTTGTGATTTGTTACATTTAGATGATGTAATTGATTGAGGAACAATTTAGCGCATCACATTGCTCGTATGACGGCAGTGGATGGATACATTGCTCATTTTATGGAAGAAGTTCCTTATGAAGTTCAATCTTTTTATCTACAATAACTTTCTCCAGTGTCGGCAACTATTTTGGTTGGAAGTGTTCCTATTATTTCTTAATATATTTGCTTGCCAATATTGTTTTTAAAAAAAGTTGAGCACACATAAGTCGAGTTCTAATTGGTAATAATATTGGAGAATTCTACATCATTCACCTTGATCCTAGATGGCCAAAGTAGATTCTAGATCATACACATTTATGCAAGATTGGTGGAGAGAATTATAGAGCACTCTTTGTCTAAGATTGGTGTAGGATTATACTTGGAGCTCAAGTTTGGAGTGCTATGAATAGGTGACTGTCAATTGTTGGCAAATCATCCCAAAATCTCCCAGGATATCCCACATCTAAGTGAGTGAGGGTATGAGAGAAAAATAGAGAAAAATTCTTCTTATGAGAGTGTGTTGTTACTTTGTAAGAGATAAAGTTTGTAACTCCTATTTTTATAGTGAAGTTCTTCTATTCTTACCCGTGGTTTTTACCCTAATTTGTTTAGGAGCTTTGTATGTTAAATCAGTGTGTGTCATTCTTTCTCTTCTTCCTCTTCCTTATTATTATTGTTCTCAATCTATTATAGCTGCGACTCTACTCTATTCAATTAAACAATCACAACAAGTGGTATTTAGAGCCTGGTTCTTGGTGTAAATATCTACTTATCGTATGCTATGTGGTTGCCACTTAAAGTAGATCCTCCACATCATAAAATAAGTTAGATATGTTCACCTTTATTGAAAGACACGAGGATTTTTTATAGTTCATGGTAGAAGCAATTGCGGCAAGATTCAGGATTAAGAAGTTTAACGAGAAGAATTTCTCGTTATGGAAGATGAAGATGAAGGTTATCTTAAGAAAAGATCATTGGAAAGTCGGTGGACAACACAGGTGATTAGTGGAACGAGATGAGCAGAAATGCTATGAAAAATCTTCATTTGGCACAAGCAGATAGAGTGTTGTCAAGCATAAAGGAGAAGAACAGTGCAGAGATTTGGAATCAACTCACAAAATTGTACATAGTCAAGTCACTTCACAACAATATTTTCCTTAAAATGAAATTGTATTCTCTTCGGATGATATAAACTACTTCAAAAGAGCCAACTGAACGTGGTGAAATTCTACTTCAAAGTTTTCCTGATTAGTATGATCAACTTGTCATCAACCTGACAAATAGAGGGTCTCGTGGTGACAAGAGGTAGATCAATGAAATACAGCTTCAATGGGAGCAAAAATCAAGGAAGGGATGAATTAAGACGTAAGAAGAACGTAAAGTGCTTCCATTATGGAAAGAAGAGACACAGAAGGATTGTTGAAATCTAAGCAAAGAAAGATTTCAATCCTCAAGGAAATGCAGCAGGCACCTCTAACGAAGGTGATAGTTTATTGAGTGAAGCAGCTACAACTATTGAAGGCAGAAATAGTTTTGCTGATGTATGGTTCATCAATTCAAAAGCCGATTATCATATGACCTCTTGACGAGAATGGTTTCATCATTATGAACTTGTCTTAAGAGGATATGTGTTCAACTGTAATGAGCATGCTTCATAGATTGTTAGTACTGGAACTATGAAGTTAAAGTTCCATGATAATGTTGTTGTACAGTCCAACAAGTGTGGCACGCAGAAGACCTGAATAAGAACTTGCTCTCATTAGGTCAACTTGAA
>JBBMEG010078543.1:0-12032 GCA_037832605.1 Cyclanthera cordifolia | reverse complement strand
TATATATATATAATATTATGTGTTACACTAGACACCACTCATATCGTCTCCATTTTTGTTTTATTTGATAAATAATAATTTTCGTATTCATCACAAATTCTCTCATACACGAAAATGCTTTTCTTCCTTTTTTTTTTTTCTTTTTTTTTTTTGGCATTTTCTTATCTTTCTCTTCTACTGAATTTTCAATTTAAAAAAAAACGTACATATTCAAAGTAATATTTGTTATGGATACGCTAGAACACTAGTGTAGATTCCATTGATAAAAAAATATATTAAATTGGTATCGTATATTTATCAATTTATACACAATTTGTTTTTATTATTATAAATACAACAATTGTATTGTTAATATAATCAAAATGGTATCGTATCATAGTTAAAACCATTAATTGCTAATATATCTAATATTAAGTTATGTCATTATTGATAATTCGCGTGTGATATATCATAAAAATACTTGTGCAAAGTATACATTTTAAATAAGGGTCAAATATCGATTTTCATAATTACATTTATGTGAGTGTTTAATTGAATTATCATCATCCAACAATAAAATTAACACGTCACTGATCCTTTCGATTCATTTTTATATATCATTGATATTGATAAAGAATATCACTGTCATTTTAGTATATAATATAACATCCATGTACCATTATTTTAACATTAACAAATTTTGATAATTTGTGAATTATGTACTCAAGTTGTTTATTTCATATGTCCCTATAAGCACAATTTTAAAAATTTGAAAATTATTGACACTAGCAAGGTGTGTTTGGGAAATAACCATCAATGTGAGATTAAAGGGGTAGGTTCAGTTCGGTTTAGGATGCATGACGTTCCATCAAGATTCTAACCGATGTGAAATTTGTTCCAAGTCTTAAGCGAAACCTTATCTCGTTAGGAACTATTGATGTTGTTGGATATGACTTCTCTTCTCGTAATGACTTAATGTCTGTTAGTAAAAATGATAAAATTAAAATGTCTGGGAAGCTTAAAAATGGATTATATATTCTAGGAGGAAAACTTTTCAGTACGAGAAAGAAGTAACTTCTGATTTGAGTTTAAAGTCTCCTTTAGAAATTAAGGAAGGTTCTTCACCTAAAATTGATTATGTTGTTGTTAAACAATTGTGTTTTGAGAATGAATTACTTGGTATAGATTTGACCAATGCTTCTGCTTATGCATCTTGTGATTCTTCAGTTAACCCTTATGTGCTTGTTAGTGACATTGCACGTTCTGATCCTATCTCTGTTGCTCTTGAACCAAAGGATGTTCAAGCTAGTTTAGAGGGTAACGTTCAGTTGTTCGATAGGGAGATAGTTTCTCTGAAGAATACTAGTAATGGTATGTTTGTGGTGAGACATGACATTTGTGAGCAAGTTGACTGCAAATGGTCATTTCTAAATAAGTCTGTTCAATACGGTATTGTATATTCTTGTTTTGATGCAAATTCTTTTGCTTGTGGTTACATACAAGAAGAGAGGATAGATGTTATTTCTCCATTTGTGTTCTTGCATGGAACCATATCTGAGGAATTTTATTGCATACAACCACATTGGTAGTGTTATGAGCATTTTGATTGTTCCATGTTTGATTGTTGTCTTGCAGGAAATATGCTTGGTTAGTGTAATTTCAGTAAAACTACTTGTGCAAATTTCATCATTCTGCTTTTGTTAATTAGATGATTTTTTGATTGTATTTAGTAGTTTTATGAAGTTATGGAATTTTAAGATTTTCTTGGATTGTTGGTTTGATATGGAAGACATTTGTAATGTGTTAGGAGCATTGTGTTTGTGTGCATTTTGATTGCTTGTCGTTTTGATGAGTGCACAGTTTGTAAGTTTGTTTCAGCAATGACATGAAAATTTGTAGTTTGACATATTGTGATGCAGCGTTTAAGCATTCAGTTTTGGTATTGACTCAGTTTTCTAAGGGTCTTTTGTTTGTTGAATGTATAGTTTAAAGAGTTGATTTGTTCTGCAGGCATCTTGACTCAATTTTTGCTGCTTATGTCGCTTGAAGGAGACCTTCATTTGGTTATGTTTCATGTTATTTTGGCAACATTATGTTTGAAATCTTTTCTTCTGATTTCACTGTTTTTTTAGATATGTTATTTATAAGAACAGGTTTAGGTTGCCGTTGGTGGATTCAGTTCACTGTTTTGCTGAAGTTCTAACATTATGATCAAGTTCTGAGGTTTTGAAGACCATTCTGGTTTTCTTGTGTCGAGCAAAGTTCTGATCCAGTTTTACCTGGAGTTATGATATTTTGGTGATTTTGAAATTATGTTCGAGATGTATCTTCTTTGCCATTATGATGTATTCGTCAAGAGGGTAATTTATTAAGTCTTTGTGACTCTACATCATCTAACTTGGGTTAATTAAATGTAACCTTAGTTAAATGTTGGGTTAGGTCAAATTAGGTTTAAGTCTTGTAAGCCTATATAAGGCATCATTTGGGTGTTTTCTTTTTGACAGAGTTTAGACACCAATTTTTGTACCCTTGAGAGAGTTTTGATTGTGGCTTTGACATTTGAATAAAGATCATCTCAAGAATTTGGATTGTAGATGTAGGGCTAGTTCCCGAACCAAGTTAATTCTGGTGTTGCTTTCTTCCTCCATTTTCCTCTATTTTTGATTCATCTCAATTATGCATTCGATTTGCTTAAGCAATCAAATACCCAATTCAAAGACTACAAAAACAAGAACCAGCAGCTCAACTTTAAAATGGGTGGAAAAGGAAGAGGCAGATGAAGATGAAATGGATGAAATAAGCTCATTTATTTTATGCATTGTAAAATGAGGCATGCAATTGAAATTGTTGGTAAAATACTTCACTTGGACAAACTTAAAGAGATAGTTCGGACAACCTAAACAACAACAAAGTCTTAGCCATGATTGCCACTCCAAAACTTGTTAGGGACAATGTTTGGTACTTGGATACAGAGCAACCAACCATTTGACTACTAAATTAAGCAATCTCTCTTTGAAATTAAAATTTATAAGTTGAGATAAAATTACTGCTAAAAATGGTAACAAACTCTCTATTAAACACACATGTTACTCAACTTTTCACTATAATACATTAGAAATTTAGCCTTAAAAAGCCTTCTTCTTGTATATGATATATGTAAGAACTTAATTATTATCTCTAATTTAACTGTGGACAATGAGGTAACGGTTGAATTTCATGATTTATTTTTTTTTGTTCTATAAAGGACAAGGCAACAAGACATGAGCTTCGGAAGGGAACTTTTAGAGATGGTTTGTACCAACTTCAACTTTTTGGAACCCCAAGCCAAGAAGGTTTGTTGGATAAGGAATGGCCAAGATAGTTATAACACCCACAGTTAGGAAGGATACATGAATGAATCGAGTTCATATCCGAATGAGAGAGATCTTGAGGGATATAGTCCCATGGTTAAGAAAGTTTTAAGAGAATTCATTTGTACTACCTAGACCAACAAGGTGTACCTTCCTTTTTGGTGGCTCAATTGAAGGAACTTCATAGGAACCATGTTTGTTTGAAGGAAAAGTCATCATGTTACAAATGGTATCAGAGCGAAACCTCTCCCAATAAGATGTGGTTTAGGAACGAACCAAAGCAGATGTTGGTGGGCATGTAACACTTGCCAGTTAGAAGGGATATATGAATGAACCAAGTACACATCCAAAGAGAGGGATCTTGAGGGATATAGTCTCATGATTACAAAAGACTTAAGGGAATTGATTTGTACTACGTATACCAATAAGGTGCACCTTTCTTTGTTGATCTGTGGGAATAGTCATCACTCTTAGAAGTGCTTAGACGTCGTAGGGGATGTAGAAGAATGCTGAGGCCGAAAGGGGTAAGATCCGGATTCGAAGACCTCATCCCAATCTTGAACTATGGATATTACATCAGTAGTTTATCTTCATGGTTGTTGTGTCTAATGAACTTAAGTCTACGCCTGTTCTTGTGGCTTATTCGGGTGTTATTTTGTTCTATCATGCACGAAGGATGCATGACATTATAGGTTAGGCTACCTTTAATCAAGAAAATTATCTCATATTTTGAAATCTTTAAAACTGTAAACAATGTTAATGGTGAAATATCCTTTTGTGAAACATATCAGTTTGGAAAGTTGTATAAGCTTCATTTTTACTTTATCTAACTTTCGAGCTTCCAATCCTTTAGATCTAATTCGTACTAATAATTGAGAACCTGCCCCAATTATCTCTATTGATGATTACAAGTATTATAGCAGCTTCTTGGAGGATCATTTGAGATTCACATGGATCTTCCACTAAAACTGAAATGTGATTCCATCTTAGTCTTCAAACAGTTCAAATACTAAGACGAAAAAGCTTATAACAGAAGGATCAAGACAATTCGTTATGATGAAGGAAGAGAGTGCAGACCTTTGCTTCACTTTAACTCTAAGGAAGGTATCAAAGTTCAGCTAGCTTGCCTTTACATGTCGGTTAAATAGCCTCGTTGAACGAAAACATACGATCGAGACTGGCCTTACTCTTTTTGCTCATGCCTTCATGCCACTTCTGTAATGGTAGGATGCTTTCCATATGACAATCTATTCGATAAATTGAAGGCATTTCAGCACCATTGCAGGTAAAAGCCCATATTCCATTTTGATTTTAATATAACTATATTATCAAAACTTACGTGTATTTGTATCAGCTTGCTACTTGTGTTTACTTTCGTATCAGAATCATAAGTTTGACTTTCACACATCCAAATGTGTGTTTCTAGGTTACAACACCAATCACAAAGGGTATCGATGTCTGAATAATGAATGAAGAGTATAGCACAACCGACATGTTTAAGTCAATGAAACTACGATTCCCTTTGCCTCCAATTTTATGAAAAGTCTAGCTCACCCGACATCTCCATCGAAAATTTTATCTTGGCTTCCAATCCCAAACCTTACCAATATAACCAATCTTCCTACCCAAGCATTATCCTTTAACAAACCTTTTAACTAACCCTCTCCCTCTTCTTTCCTTACCTGCCACCTATCTCCATCTACTACATTTAAATTACCTAATTATCGACCACCTTCTGTTCACTTTGACTCCCTCATTCATCACCCTTGCTAATATACCATTTTCTAAAGCAACATACCACTTTCTCCTAGCCTGTGGTCGGTAAAGATCGAAGTTCTCAAAGGATAAAACCAGAGACCTTACTTACTCCAATGCATGTAAATCAGTTATAAAACCAACTTAACAGAATAATCAATGCTTATATATTAAAAAATAATTATTTAGTGGAATCCTAAAAACATTTAAATAAGAAATAAATAATATTTATAAAAAACACGGAATTCAAAACGTGATAGGAATGTTCCTAGACTCTAGTGTAACGATCCCTATAATAATGCAACAACCTCGTCAGCATCCTTCCTAAGTACCCGGGGAAATTTAACAATAGAAAGAATAAGTCACAAAACTCAGCAAGGTGCCCAAACTCGGGGTACAACATGTATACAGTCGAAGAAGCATATCACATAATACAATACAATCCAGAAAACCAAGGGGGTACACTGACTCAAACATTATGGTGGCCAAGTCATTGAATGACAACACATTTTAGAAAGATCAATAACCTATGTCAAAGACCAGAGAAGTATCAGTCAAAATTGTAAATCCCAAAATATCTTTCACAGAGTTCTTTGACTCTAGGAAATCTTGGTAACGAATGCTAGTGTGAGAGCATCTTAGCAAGCTGAAGCAATCTGGTTGCCACCATACCTCAAGCACTCGCGCGAAGTGATAGTACAAGCACCATTCACAGTGGGATATCACCCTAACCCTCGCTTCTAAACTCGACACCTTGGAAAAGTCAAGCTAACCATGGGTAGGTATGACTAACCGTGTGGCCACCCGATCCCTAACACTACTAGAAAAACGAATATCATCCCCTCGTCCTGCACCTAAAAGATCTCTTATCTGAGTCTAACCATCAAGACAAGTGTGACTTAACCGTATCTCATGCTTTATAAGAAATTGCATCCCCTTTGAAACAACATAGAACTCGGGTTCCCTTTGGAAAATCAAAACAACTGGTCCCCATTGGGACATTTATAAATGGCTAGTCCTCTTTAGAACATCCCGGCCCTGATAAATCAACAAGATACGGCTAGTTCCTTTTGGAACATCCTGGCCCAACATATATCAGAAAATATAAAACAAGAATTTGCTAGTTCACAAATTAGAACATCTCTACCCAATAAGCATAAATAATATATCTCATAGCAACAAGGAAACACAACAATCATTACAATGTATCAAACAAGCTCAATCAAAATGCATAAATGTTATGAAACCACAGATCACGAGAAGGGGCAACAGTTCCTTACCTGGGTGAAATCCACAAATGAGCTCCTTAGCTTCAAATCCAACGAACCATAAAGACCGATATTCAAATATGATTCTAACAAATAACGAGTTAGAACTAGCACATAGAACATTAAAAATGGACTCAGGAATTCAAAATTAAAAAAGAACAAAACTTCGAAAAATGAGTTTTTAGGTCTTAGGACTCGGTCAACTCGGTAGACCGATCAAGTTGGTCAATTCGATCAAACTCAATCAAAGGGACTCACTTTTCAATATTTCAAAGCTTAAAGGAATTTAAGCAAGCTAATAAATATTTGAATGACAATCTTTACATGAGAGATCAACACTTTATAAAGATTAGTTAACAATACCACATGGATATTTAATCAAGGCATTCTAAGATAGTCACAATGCCAAATAGGTGGGTTAACTAATCAAGGGTTCAACAAGGCATAGGGGTCAAAGTTCAATTTTCTAAGAATACATGCATCAATGAGTCATGTTGGTGTAAAAGGCCTTATAAAACAAAAGCTTACTTAATCATCATTAACAAAGGGTTAACAAGCTCCGGTTTCAATAATGATTTACAAAAACCAAGCTCAACCATGGGTGTTTTAACAAACACATCTCACCAATTACAAAGAGGGTGAAAAAAATCCATACGACAGCGACCTCCGAATCGGGGTGGGCAACGGAGGGAAAGGCTTGGCTCACACGGACGAGCAGGCTAGAGTATATCCTTCTCAATTAGGTGCGGCGTGAAGCTTCATCAGCACCGACTATCCTCGATGCGAAGCAACAACTGGACAGCGTGGCTTCTCACGGTGACGAAGGGAAGAAATCGGCCAGTTGGGTTTCTTTTTTGGTGGCTGCACGAATGAGAGAAGTCGAGGGAGAAGAAAAGGTTAAAGAGAGTAGGTGTTTGGTAAGAAATGTTGACCTAGAGCTTTGAGCTTTCTTAATAAATAAAATATAGTTTGTTTTATATATATATCCCTTTTTGTTAAATCAAAACAAATCTCTCTCTTTCTCTTGAAGAACTACACAAAAATATCGAGATAAACAAGAAGAGCTCATCTTGATTTTATTTACAAGTTTGTCACAAGTGTAATTATTTACCAACAATGACTCTCAAGGAACAAAACCCAAAAACACAAATTTCTAGCCTTTCTTCTTGTTTTCCCTAATATTAAAACACTCTCTCCCATTTAGATGAATAATTAAATACTAAAAGTCCATTAAAATTCTTTACTCATTTAAAGTTATAACTTTACTCTTAAAATTATAAAGTTTTCGATTGTTACATGCTCTGTTCCTCTTAATACTCACTAAATGATAACTAGAGACAAAGTAGGGATGTTAAAACTTAAGCGATTCTTTGGATGTGTGGCAAGATCTATTCCATTTATTGATTGGAATAGTATCGAACCATCTACATTTGCTGATGTGGTAACTAGTTCGAATTGGCAATCTGCTATAGACACAGAGTTTGAAGTACTACTACGAAATGAAACTTAGGAATTGATCCTTGATCCCTATCCCAACTATCACCTAGTTGGTAACAAATGGATCTATAAATTAAAACATCTTGCTGATGGCACAATTGATAGGTATAAGGCTTGCTTGGTTGTCAAAGGTTTCACATATACTCGAAAATTGATTTTCATGAAACATATAGTCTCGTAGTCAAACCAGTCATGATCTGACTTATTCTCACCTTGGCTGTCACTTGGGACTATTCAGTTCCTCAAATCGGTATCAGGAATGCACTCTTAAAAGGAAAACTTCATTAAATTGTGTTTATGCCACAACTTAAGGGATATGTTAACTCTCAGTAGCCTACACACGTCTGCCACCTAAGAAAAGCCATTTATGGGCTTAAGCATGCTTCAAGGTAAGCTTCGACACATCTCGTCCTATTTAGCATTTCAGCCAAAGCATTTTGGCCAAAGCAACTCCGACACATCTTGTTCTACTTAATACCTTATCTTCATTTTAATATATGTTGATGACATATTAATCACTAGATCTAACCTCATTGCTATCAGCAACTTCATTGTAAAGTTAAGCAGTACGTACATTCATAATATTTGATTTGAAAAATAGCCAATATTTTCTTGGCATTTAAGTTCACATACAAGCCACGTGTATTACTCTATCTAAGAGCTCTTACATTCGAGTTCTCTAAACCTGCTTAAACATGATTTACGTTGAGGCTTGTAAAACCCCAATGACGCACCCTTCGCTCCCTTAAGTATGTTTTCGTACTCATCCTGACTTAGCCTTTGCTCTCAACAAGCTAAGTCAACATGCTCACCACCTCTTAATTTAGCATTGGCAAGCCATGGAGAGGGCCTTTCAATATTTACAAGGAACCATTCACATCGGTTTTGCCTACAACCTACATCATCCTTCACCTTTATTGGTTTCTCAAATGCTGACTTAGTAGCATGTTTTATTGATAGACGCTCTATTGAAGGCTATTGCATGTTCTTAAGACCACAATAATCTCATATTTCTCAAAGAAACAATAAGTAGTGGCTAGGTCTAGTGCTCAATCATAATACCGTGCCCTTGCCCATGTTGCTTGTGAATTTCAGTGGATTTGTAATCATTTTTAATCTATTTACCCAACGATCTCTGAAATTGAATCGAATGTTCATCAAATTTAAGCAAATTAATGTAATCATTGACTAAAATAGTTATTCATTTTTAATCACTCAAAACAATCACTTACTTTTAATAATTTATTTTTAACTACTCAAAATAAATATTTATTTCTAACCACTCATTTCTAATCATTCAAATTCAACAAATTATTTTTAATAATTTATTTTTTATCATTCATTTTGAACAAGTAACCACTCATTTTTAATTCGTTGAGGAGTTGTTTGGATGCACAGTTAGAAGATGATTTAGTTTGAGTATATAAATGAGGAATTATTTTAAATGATTAAAAATAATATTGATTACAGTAGTAGATCGTTTGGATGTAGATATCTATGGAGTAGTTGCACCCAATAGCTCGTTTAAATGTAGATTTTTGTGGGGGAGTTCTAGTAATAGCTCATTTTGATATAGATTTTAGTAGAAGAGTTGATGACAATAACTTGTTTGGATGTAGATTTTGAACAAGTAACCACTCATTTTTAATTCGTTGAGGAGTTGTTTGGATGCACAGTTAGAAGATGATTTAGTTTGAGTATATAAATGAGGAATTATTTTAAATGATTAAAAATAATATTGATTACAGTAGTAGATCGTTTGGATGTAGATATCTATGGAGTAGTTGCACCCAATAGCTCGTTTAAATGTAGATTTTTGTGGGGGAGTTCTAGTAATAGCTCATTTTGATATAGATTTTAGTAGAAGAGTTGATGACAATAACTTGTTTGGATGTAGATTTTGGTGGATGAATTGTATGTGTACTTTTTTTTTCTAATTTTATTTATATGGACAATTTTATATATTAAAATTTGTGTTTATTTATAGATGATATCTCATTTCATTAATATCTGTCACTTTGTCCGTTCTAATTATTTTGTTTTGAAAGTTTTTTTATAATATCGAATTTATTTAAATAATGTTAAAATTTTATAATTTGTAAATGTAATCAATTATGTAATATCTATCATTTGAATAATTATTTTAAACTTATGGTGTTGTTCTAGGTTAGATTATTATTGATTAAAGCATCTCATTTTTAACAACTCTATCAAATTCGACATTCAAAGACGTTATTGGCTGTGAAATTTTGGCCAGTCATAAATTTTCACATAAATATTTCAAATTTAATGATGAAATTAAATTAAATTTTGAGGCAATATTTCTCAAAATAAAATTGGACAAAAGTTGGTTTACATTGAAATTGGATCAAAATTAAACAAGACCCAATTTCAATTAGCAAGCCCTAGCTAGAATGGAAGTTAAAGTCTCAATGGTAGGCCCAAGTCCATATATGTGGCCCAAGTTCGTAAGGATGGCTCAAGTCTACATAGACAAGTCGAATGAGTTAGACCCGAGGCCCGGACCAAAAGGCCCGAGGCTCAAGCCTAGAGCTTATGGAAGCTCTATAAATAGAGAAGCTCTTTTTCATTTTTCAAGGATCCAAAAGTTTGAAACTCTAAAGAGAATTAAACAAATCGGAAGACTTCCAAGTTTCCAAAGAACAAACACTCTTCTAAAGTCCAAAATCAATAAGCAATTCCATAAATGAGCAACCAGCTTACACAAAGAATGCACGTCTGTTCTTCAAGTCAAGATAACAATTCCATAAGCGGCCAACCAGCTACGAAGAACACATGACTTCACGATCTTTAAGTCAAAAACATATATTGTGCGTGAAAGAATCGGAGAAACATATATTAGAGATTAATTGTACTCTATTTTTGCACATATTAAAATCAATATAATATATTCTTTTTTTACACGTGTCTCACATTTATCTTATCTATCAAAATTTTGTGCAAACAGATGTGTTAAAATATAATCAAATCATATGATAAAACTTCGGTCAAAATATAGTTCTGGTCCATAAACTTTGAGTTTTGATCCATTTTGGAATCTAAACTTTCAAATGTCAAATTTTAGTCTCTATACTTCCAAATTTGTTTCATTTGGGTCCATGAACTAAAATGTTCTATTTTAGTCCATAAACATTTTTTTAAAATAGTCTTTATATAATTTTTAAATATTTATTCTTAAAAAAATTAACATCGTTCTCTATAAATTTTAGAAATATGTTTTACATTTTAAATTTGTTTGTATTAAAATTGTTAAGATTATTGAATCTAATTTCATTAGTTTAAATTTCAAATTTATCGTAAGAACTAATTTTTATCTTTTTTATTCAATAATAATAATTTAATAAAATATTAATTGCAAAGATCATAATATGTTTAGTTAATTCAATAATGAACTAAATGATTGAACTCATAACTTTTTTGGTTAATGGACATTAATATCGTAAAGTTTATAATCTTTTGTATATATAGATGATAAAAAAACACGTACACTAAAATTTTATTTTATCTAATAATTTAATACAATTCTTAATCAAATATCAAACTACATTTAATTAATAATGTACAAAGGTGGGTCACAAAAAATTAAGAATGATTTTGAATCGAGAAGTTATTTTGAATGGTTTAGAAATGAGAAATTAATTTGAGTAATTAGAAATGAGTAGTTATTTTAAATAATTACAATAGCTCGTTTGGATATAGTTAATTTTTAGAGGGAATTTGTAAATCCTCAATCCTAAATGCCTAAATCCTACCTTCAAACAACTTTTGAAATAATTACTCTTTTCTAACAACATCTAAACAAGTTATTGTCTATAATCATTTTACAAAAATCATCACTCAAATGAACTATTAGTTGCAACCTCTCTACAAATAATCACATCTAAACTACTAAAATTCAAATTTCAAATTACAGAATATAATTCATAATTTATAATCACTTCAAATACTCATTCTAAAAATTCCACAAACAAGAAAATTATCCAATAAACAAAATTTGCTTTTCAAACAAAGAAGGATATATATATATATATATATATATATATATATATATATATAATTTCAGAATTTTAACTAATTAAATTTGCAATCACTTTTTTTTTTTTTTTTTTTTTTTTTTTTTTTTTTTTTTTTTTTTGTTTCCCAACTGTGCCTTTTTTCAGAA
>JBBMEG010078522.1:0-12033 GCA_037832605.1 Cyclanthera cordifolia | reverse complement strand
CATCTTTTTTATGGGCTAAAGAGAAACCTAAACTATTTTCACGGGTTCATGATTAAACTGCTACTACTCTCTTATGCTTAGGCAAAAGTGAAACTCAAATCCTTTTACTGATTTAGGATTAAACCAATTTAGTTTTATCACAACCAAGGTGTTCCCACAAAGCTTAATACAAATCAGAAGACAAATAAAGAAAACAAAGTTTAAAGAATACCCCTCGAAGGCAGGATACATAAGTT
Source organism: Cyclanthera cordifolia (assembly GCA_037832605.1). NCBI lineage: Eukaryota > Viridiplantae > Streptophyta > Magnoliopsida > Cucurbitales > Cucurbitaceae > Cyclanthera > Cyclanthera cordifolia. Next base: position 11,797 of record JBBMEG010078522.1, on the reverse strand, counting down.
AGGCGTTGACAACTTCTTCACAAATTTATAATACGCCGATTCAAGAAAATTTGAAGTAATCAAACGTTTAGGAGCCATTTAGAATGAATAAAGAGTCGAGACAAATGATTTATGGAAGAGATGATAAAAGGTGACCGTTGAATTTAGGGCAAAATGATCGACGGGTGAGATTTGATGAAGATATGATAAATTGTGGCCTTTTAGATTTTGGGAAAATATAATGAATGGACGAGATTGAATAGAGATGAGATGGAAAGAGGTTTAGTGTAAAAGAAAACATTAAGTTAAGGAAAATCTCTTCTTTTTTTTCATTCGGCGATTTTTCCTTCCAAACTTCAAATGTTCCTATCTTCTTCATTTTAACTCCGATTTGAACGATTCAAAATGCGTTGGAATTATCTCTTCAATCTCTACGTAATAAACACTTAAAACTCCAAAAATATTAGTAGACAAAATTCGAGCTTGTTATCATCAAAAGATTAATTAATTAACTAATTTGAGATAAGTGACCAAAAAATCAACAATACGATTGGTGTCATCCTTACAGAAGTAGGTACCTGTCAACAAAAAAATATTCATACACACAAAGTTATTGAAAAAGAGTCAGCCAAAACATACATACAATTCTTAAGTGCGAGGAAATGTGAGTGTAAGCCTTATATATGTGAACACACGAAAAAAGGTTTAAACAATATTTATCTGCCTTCTTGAATAGCCGTAACGAATCAATCAAATACTTTCCAAACTATTCAATATTCTAACCATATGGTTTATTTAGAAAAAAAATTTCAATCAATTTCAAATCTTAATCAAATTATGACATCACATATATATATATATATATATTTTTTTTATTTTATTTTATTTTATTTATTTTTTTTTTTTTTACTTCATTTCTTTTATATATTTTAATATTGTCATAAATGATGTCTCTGTTTATTTGATCTAATCCCATTTTCTTAACTCAAATTTTAGATATTTAGATGTGGCATTATTCTTGTAATTTGATGTATTTTGGAGAAGATGGCGTATAAAGTTTATATAAATTTTAAATTCGAAAGGTTTGTCTCTCATGTTTTATTACGTCAATAATATAATAAGATCATGCTAACCCAATAACAAACATAAATCTTTTAAAATTTGAAGTGGATTTTATTGTTTATTGTTTTTTTTTTTTTTACCAAGCTTTAATAATAAATATTCCCCATTTAGCTTGTAACTTATTTGATTGAAATTAGTTAGTAAATAATTTAATACTTGGTCCACTAATTAATTAATGCTAAAAATATCTTACAACTTTCTTCATTCTTATCTTTGACAACTATATTCCATTAGCATGTCCTAAAAAAATATTAAGCCTTAAACTATAATTTTATTTATGAAGAGTAATCTATAATTATTTATGACCAATATTATCCACAAATAATCTCTTTATTCAATTTTTTTTAAAAAAAGCACTTTATAATTATCTACTATCAATAATTCTCTACAATTTAGAACAATTATATCTTTAATTAAAAAAAAAAAGAAAGAAAAAGAGTGCAATAAGTCAATCACATAATGCATATTCTAATAACTAAGTAGTAATGAATTTGAAATTTTGTATTAATAAATTATAGAACTAAAAATAAATACAATAATAAATGTGATAAACCATTTACAATGTCATAGTCCATAAACTGATTTATGAACTTATAATCAAGAGTTTTATTGAGAACTAAATTAATTAAAATTAACGTCTCGAAGACATGGGGTTATAGTTAGACTCCAAGAGAGTTCTTGTGTCCAATAAATGAAATGTGGGGTTAAATTACTTAATAATAAAAAATTAGAGGGCCTTATTGCAAATATCCAAGGTATTAGCCCTAAGATTTCCCTTTAACTCTTTGATTTCTTCCTCTCTTCCCCATTTCGCTATAAACCTTCTCCCCACGCGATAAGTCTTCTCCCTCTCGCGTGGAATCACCTACCTCAATAAACATTCCTCTCTTTCGAATCTCTTCGTGTTTTTCCCTTTAAGTCTCATTTTTTGTCAATTTTTGTGTGTGTTAGAAGTGTCTCAGCAACAATCTTTTAATCGTGGGTATTTGATCTCGCGTTTGTTAATTGTGATTTTAACAGCTCAAGTTGGTTTCGCTTGGTCTCGTTGTTGTATGTGTGCTACTTATTGAGTTTCTCTTTGCAATCAAAGTGCAGGCTACAACGTTAGGATTCTTTTGTCGATCATGGCTTATATGAATTGAGGAGCTCGAAGCTTTCAAAAGCTTCTTAGGAGGGAATGGGTTTGTTGATCGTTTGTTGTTGTTGTCGAGAAGTTGATTGCAAAGGTTATTTTTAGATCTACCCCTAGCATATTTTTGGTGAACCAAACGAATACGTCAATGTTTCTTTATAGGAATTCCACATGACTTGCTCGCTGCTCGAAACTTAAGCTGGTCCCAACACTCAAATTTTGTGTTTCACTCAGCAAAGGCACGACTTCCAACTCTTTAGCAGGTTCTCATTTGCCTCACTCAGCTCCTCTCGAGAAAGGACTTAGGTCTATGTTCAAAGACTGACCTTCCCAGGTGCTGTCTCTTGAACAACCTCACTTGGCACTGGTTCCTCGACAATAGTTCTTACCTCTGTCACTCCTACCACTCCTCGTAGGATTGTGTGGTAACACTCCCTCGAAGATACATTTTCACTTCAGACTTTCCCCACTCCCATAAGAGTAGGGAACTTCATCAACTGGTGGTAGGTTGATGCGACCACCCTTAACTTGTGTATACTGGGTCTTCATAGTATTGCATTATAGGCGGAATTGTTGTTCACCACCAGGAAATTTAAAAAATGAAGGACGATGTTGTCCTCTTCACCCAAGGTCACAGGGAGTTCAATTGAACCTTCAAGGGTCAGAGTGCTCTCGGTGTCGCATTCAGCTTGAGCCTTTCTCTTTCCAGCTTTATGGCGTCATAAGCTTTTAATGTTAATACAACCGCTGAAATAACCACGTCAATACGGATTCTCTTGATGCGGATGGTGGAGACAGTCAAGAACACCACAAATGCACCATTGTATGGTTGATGCAGTGTAGTAGGTTTAACGGTAGTGAAGTCAAGTAGCTCATTCGCTGCTGTTATCATCTGCACTTCTTTACTTCTCAGCACACCCCTAACCTGTCTTACCTTCTCTTTCCAACTCTGGTTAGACTCTCCTCCAGCAAGTTCTCAAATGATGGTTCTGATCTCTTGAGGTGGTGGTGACTTTTCGCATCTATTTTTCTTGTTAGGGGACTCGAACGCCTTTTCACTTTCTTCTACGTACTTATCCAGACGTCCTCTTCGAATGAGGGACCCTGTGGACTTCTTCAGATCATAGCATTTTTAGTTCTCGTGACTGTGATCTCTATAAAATAGGCAGTCCTTGCTCTTATTTCTCTTGTTGGATCCCACTTTGATCCGGCTCAGCCACTTCAGCTCCTTCTTATCTTTGATCCTCATTAAGATTTGCTCTACTGGAACCACTGTTGGGGTGTATTTCTCGAACTGGTTGGGTGGTACCCCCTTTCTGTCGGTATTCTCTTTCTTTATCGGGCGTTCTTCTGTTCTTCACTTTTGCGACTCCTTGTAATCAGATTCACGGCAGCTGATTAACTTCTCTCGCTTCAAAATGGAGTGCCTTTCTTCCATGCCTCCTTGAGAGTTAACCAGCTCCCATGCACTCATGTACTTTTGCGCCAAGGTCAACAACTCGACATTTGTGAGCGAAGCTTTCTTCCCTAGCGACCATAGAAACTTCTCATATTTGAACCCGGCCACAACCGCTGCAAGAGCCGTACCATCGGTTTATCCCTTGACTTGCAGTGCCTCGTTGTTGAAGCGTGCTATGTACTCCCAAAGGGTTTCATGGCTCATTTGCTTCACACTCAATAGATGGGTGACCGACTTCTTTTGGTCTCGCCCACCCAAAAATTGGGTGACAAAAGCTCAGGCTAGCTCCCTGAATGAGGTAATAGATTTTCGTTTGAGCTGTCTGAACCATCTCTAGGCTAGTCTTATAAGCGTGAATGAGAACATTCGGCACTTAATTGCATCTCAGACTCCATGGAGTTCCATCCATGCTCGATAAGAATCTAGGTGCTCAACAAGATCCTTGGACCAGTCATACGCTTTGATGGTTGGAAGCTTGAATTTTGACGAGACCGATTCCTCCATGATTTCGTCAATGAAAGGACGGTCGCCTGATCGACTAGAATGTCCAGTTCAAGTGCGTCTTGGGGTCTTACACCTTTTTCATATCTCCCAATTGATCTTTGAGAAGGTAAAGCTGCGCTAACCAAAGTTGGTCCTCGGCTTCAACAAGTGTTGTCTCCCTTCGGCTCTGGTTGATCACGTCTCTCAGATCTCTCCCATGTTTAATTTTGTCTGTCGGGGACTTAGATTCCTGAAGGGTGTTGGGTAGATGACCTTGAGAAGTGCTCTACGGCTGATTGCTTCTAACGGATTGTGTTCTAGAGCGTCTTTCAACTCAGGAACTGATTCTCTGGTGAATCGAGTGCTCCCTCCTTCAATCATTACCGCCTAGTCGAAGTCGTTCAACTAGTTTCTATTGTCGGGAAGGAACCTTTCTAAGAGCCTACGTGGCTAGGGCTTTCCCCTTAGCGGGGTCCCGAACGAAAGGCGTTGACTTCTAAGCCACAACCTTCTTCTTGGTAGGTCGTCGACTTGCCGCCTTTTTTGATGCTCGCCGACTTTAAACAATAGCAGCCTGAGCCGGAGGGGGCTGTTGGATTAGCTTCATCAGACAACTCAAGTTTTTCGCCATCCCTTGCATTTATTCTTAAAAAGGTACGAACTTCGGGATCAGCTTGCTCCAGTTCTGGCCTAGTTACTCCACTCTCAAGATTCAGGTGGTTCTCGACATGAACAATATCATGTTGTCTGGTGGCAATCCTTCTTAGAGCGTGCTCAGCATCTGGCTCCCCATCAACACTATAGTGGTTGTTATTCTCAACGTACGACTTTTTTTGCACAAAAAGTGTAAGGATTAAGCCTTTTTTGTAGAGCACTACTCGTCCCCACAGACGACGCCAACTGTTGATGCTGAAAAAATGTCAACAGATCAACGGTAAAGATTTATTTTTACCGAGGATGAGAAGCCTGCAAAAAAGAACAAAATTTGGCATACCAGTGTGGTGTGAGCCACAGGGCCTCTGATGCTTAAGTTAGTAAGAGTTTATGAGAGTAATTTAGAGATAGCTTTTAGGACTTAGAATAGATTACAAAGGTTCTTAGCGAAGTTTTACTTGGATTGAAATGTAGAATGCTCTGACTTCTTATATCAGTTGGTCTCGTAACCGTTACGGCTCGCTTAATTGCGGCTTAATGGCCAGTCGTCACTTTGGACTCGGTCGACTCCTAGGGCAGAGTCTTAACCTCCACAGCCTATCCTCAGGGGATCTAGGCCTACTCGTTGTAACTCACTGCCACTCCTACCTTACCGCATAATTGTCTTAGAGGTTACTTGGACTCGGCCGACTCCTAGAGGGAAGTCCTGAGCTCCACAGTTGCCCTCGGTGGGTCAAACCTACTCTAGTCGGCCCTTGGGACGGCCGGATTGGCCTTGGCAGACCCCTTGGGGGGTCATGGCCGACCTTCGAGGGGTCTCAGCCTACTTTGGCTTACCCCTTAGTGGTTGTGGCCACCCTTAGTCGACCTCTAGAGGGTCGGAATGGGCTTGGACGACCCTTAGGAGGTTGTGGCCTCCCTTTCCCGACCCCCTAAGGGTTTTGGCCTCCCTTAGCTGACCCTCGGGGTTCTGAATGAGCTTGGCCGACCCCTGAGGGTTGTGGCCTCCCTTGGCCGATCGCCTAGGGGTTGTGGCCTCCCCTGGCCGACCCCCTAGAGGTTATGGTTTCCCTTGGCCGACCCCTTAAGGGTTCTGGCCTCCCTTGGCCGACTTCCGGAGGGGTCGAATGGGGCTTTAGCTGACCCTCTAACGGTCGTGGCCTCCATTGGCCAACCCCCGGGAAGTTCGACCAGCTTGTCCGAGTATTTCAGGATATTTTAGCCTATAACAAATAGTATTTACAAAATACCACTCTTACTTGATTTTGAGTTTTACAACTGAACTCATACCTTTTTTTCTTAGTACAAATTGGGAGAGGGAGACAACAAATCCTATATAAAGATCACTACGGCTCTCGATGTTAAATTGAATTTACACCAACAATAAAATTACAGCACCGGCAACCATGTTGATAACTTAACTCATACTTAGTGATTGACTACAAAATATTTCTCACATATATTTTTAATGCATTAGCTAATTTATATTATTAATATCTTTTAATCTGAACTAAAAATCAAATTAAATAGGTCACGTCAATAATATTAACATTTTTTTTTTTGTAGAAACATGACCTCAAAATTAATACTAGTTACTTTATTGCCATATAATTTAACGACAATAAATTCTATTTTAATCATAAAAATAATTGATTTGTTCAACCGTCATTGATATTGCTTAACCACTGTTTTTACGTTCTACCGTGGCCTACTAGCCACAACTGTTTTTCATTCATTTTTTTGGTTAGTACTTTCACAGTTTTTTTTTAATTAATTTTTAGTTTTTTCTTCGTACTTACTCATAGAAATAAATAATATTAGGTAAATATAAAAAAAATGATAAAATTCTAGAAATAAGTATGAAGTAAAAACTAATTATTAAAAAAAAACGGTGAAAGTATTAATTAAAAAGACACGTAGGGAAAAACAGTTGTAGCCATGAGTAGGCCACGATAGAAGTGAGGGAGGACTCCGTCCTTCCTAGTGGGACGTAAGTTTTACTATTTAAATATTATTTATGGGGCATCTTTCAAAATTATTTTTGTTATACAATATCAATAACAGTTAAATAAGTGATGCATCAAGGTTAAACGATAATAAATTAACAGAAAGAGTTGATGGCGCATTGATTTCTAGTAGTAATTCAGTTTAACACCGCGTCACGAATTCCATCTTGATAATTAATATTTAGTAGTTGTGCCTTCTGTATAGGATTTATGGCTCTCTCCCATAATTTGTACCAAGGAGAAAAAATCATAAATTATAATATTTTCTATAAATTTTATTAAATTGAGTATACATATACAATCAAATTATTTTTTTGTTAGAATAATTAAAATTAGATTAAAAAAATACAATTTTTTTTTTACATTTAGGATAGAGGTTTAGTTCTCTAAACTTCTATTGGATAAATGATGGATAAAGTGCAGAAGTTGTCATCTATTGAATAAGAGTCGTGTGTTTCACGGTGTTAGAATAAAGATAAAATGGACAATAGTTTTTAAAGACGCATTAAATTCTCCATATATAGAAAAATAATTTCAATTATTTATCTGCTGGCTCAAAAAAAAAATATATATATATATATATATACACGAATTACACAATCCGATTATTATTTACCATATAATAGTCAAATAATATTCGGCATTGCATAACTTAACTAATAAAAATAAAAGTCAAAACGAACATAATTCAATTAGTAATTATTATTTTCTGTGGTCTAAATTTTATAATTTCTTAAAATTTGAAAAATAAATAATAAAAGAAAAGGAAGAAAATTGAAACTTGTCAGGTGGAAAAAGTGGAGCGCAGCCAACAAAGTTGGATCAATATATATATTAATATAAAAAGTCACCCAAATTGCTACAAAAAGGGATATTGATTTCAAGCCTTTTGGATTAATTCTAAGTATTTTCCCCTACCATTTTCTCCAGATTTTTTGTCTAATTTTTCTTCTATGTCCCATTGCCTAAGCTCCCAAAAGGTTAGATTTTTTTTTTTTTTTATTTTAATTTTTCTGTTATTGTCTGTTAAAAACATCATATACAATAAGTTTCGATTATGATTACTCGATGTTTTAACGTATCAAAATCGTTATGAAGTTTGATAGTCATGCTAATTTTTAATTGTTTTGTTTCGAATTTAAACTCGGTATAATTTTCTTTCTTTCTTTTTGATAAATGTTTGTTAGTGTTTGTGCATTGAAAAGTTGGATTTAAACTTTGATATGAGTAAGTTTTCATGGTTTTTTTATTTTTTTTCTTTTTGTACTGCTTAAACTTTAAACAACTTTCCAAGGAATTGAAGGACCACTACTTTTGTTTTAACTTAATTTCAAATTTGAGAAAATAGCGGTTAACTATCACTCATTCAAAAAATTATTAGTTTGTATTTGGTAGTAAGCAATCACTTTCAACCACTCATCAGACTCTCTATCAAATAACTCAATTAAATTTCACATCAAACGTATCACTTAACTACTACTAACATCAATCCTCAAACAAGTAGTTAAATACACAATCACTACTAACACCAATCATCAAATAAATACGTAATTAACTATTCCAAACTATCATTAACCATTCTACTCCACTCCACTTCACAATTTTCTACAAAAAAAAAAAAAAAAAAAGAACACACCCATGAGGTTAAAATATCTTTTTGGCCATATATTTTTTATTTTGTTTGGTTTTGGTCTTTCTAGATTTGAATGTTGAATTTTAATTTTTATATTTTCAAATTTGTTCTATTTTTTGTTCATAAGATTTCAAATATTAAGTTTTAGTTTTTGGACTTTCTAATATTTTTTCTTACAATTAGTCCATTTAATATCATTAAAAATTGATATTGTTAATTATTTTTATATAATTAAAGTTAAAATATGATCAACATCAAGGAGGAGAATGATCCGTTTTGGAGAGGAGGATTGCCCTCCTAACATTGGTATTTTTTGGTGGATGATAATTGTGTTCTTGGTTTAATTTAATATTTAGTTGTGATTGAATTAATGAACTGTTTTTTCATTTAAAAAGAAAAAAGCATACTAGATTTCAACATATAAAAACAAATTAAACAAACCTTTTGTTCTTCCATATAAACAAGATAGAGAAAATGAAAACTAATAAGAAGGAAAAGCATTGCATCAATGACCTAGTTCATTTCTTTTACTAAATGTTCCATGATAACATAGTACTCAAAGAAGATGGTGAGCCGAAAGGTGGATCTACGGTCGGACACGGTGACGAAACCAACGGAATCAATGCGGGCTGCAATGGCAATGGCGGAGGTCGACGATGATGTGTTAGGGTACGACCCGATAGCCGCGCAGTTGGAGGAAGAGATGGCGGAGATGACGGGGAAAGAAGCAGGTCTATTTGTCCCATCAGGGACAATGGGAAACCTGATAAGTGTACTTGTTCATTGTGAGATTAGAGGGAGTGAAGTAATTCTTGGAGATAATTCACATATACATATCTATGAAAATGGAGGCATTGCAACCATTGGTGGAGTTCATCCAAGAACAATCAAGAACAATGTTGATGGAACAATGGATATTGATTTGATTGAAGCTGCCATTAGAAACCCAAAGGGAGAGCTTCTTTTCCCAACTACAAGGCTCATATGTCTTGAGAATACACATGCAAAGTAAGAAAACATAAAAATTAGTTTTGCAATTCTAGGTTTGAATTTTATAAATCATTTGGTTTTTAGTTATCTACAATTTCTAAGTATATAAGTTAGGGGTGTTCAATTTATTTGGGTTGGAGAATTGCAGAGGTTAGTGAATGGTGTTAAACTGGATGTCCCTTTGGATCAGGTCACCCATTCTAGGACTATTCCAAGCTAAGCACGCTTAGGACTACTCCAAGCTAAGCACGCTTAATTGAGAAGTTTCTTCGATTGAGTCACTGAAAACTATGGTGCATCTTGATGATTTACGTAGTACAAATCAATTTTCTTAAGCCTTTCTTAACCATGAGACTATATTTTCCAAGATCCCTCTCATTCGGATATGGACTCGGTTCATTCGTGTACCCCTCCTAACCCCCAGCGTTACACAATCTATTTAGGGATTGAAGTTTGTTGATTGAAGTCAATCAGTCCGTTGATGATTAAAGTCGATAAGTACACTAATTGAAGTCGATCCGTACGCAATTGAAGTCGATCAATGCTTTCTATCATTCTCTCAATCGTATTCTTTTATCGATTTAATTTCTCTGAATCGATTTTCATAAGACTCTCGGATCTCTCAATAGCCCTCTCGGTGTTATTTAAAACGCTTAATCGGTACGTATTTTGAAACTTTACTCTGTATGATCAATCAGTTAAGTGATTAAACTGATTGGAGCCGATCAGTAAAGTGATTGAAGTTCATTAATTATTTGATTGGAGTCAATCAATACATTGATTGAAGTCTGTTTATCAGTTAAGAGATTGAAGTCGGTCAGTTAAGTGATTGAAGTCTATCTATTAAGTGACTGAATTCGATCAGTTAAGTGATTGAAGTTGATAAGTACACTGATTGAAGTCTATCATTTAAGTATCTGAAGTTTATTGGTTAAGTGATTGAAGTTTACTAGAGGTAAAACCGAAATTTAAAAATCTACAATAAATATATTTTTGATAAATTTGTGCTATAGTTATAATATATCTTACCAAATGTGTTATCTTCTTAAAATTATATTGAAACCTTCGATTAAAATGCATGCAGTTCTGGTGGCAAATGTTTGTCTGTTGAATATATTGATAAAGTTGGAGAGTTAGCTAAGAAGCATGACCTAAAACTTCACATTGACGGGGCTCGTATTTTTAATGCCTCATTGGTGAGCGTTAAAAGTTTTTTTTTTTTTTTTTTTGTATTAATTTATATGTAACTCAATTATTTTTTTAAAATATTATAATTATTTTAAAGATAATTGGTAAAAATTATGGATCTCATTTCTGGTAGGCGTTTCATAACTTTTACCGTTACTTATTTGATCTCTATACCAATTTATCACGATTTAATTGATTGACGATAAGAGAAGTAATTCATGTATTTTATAAATTATTAATAGGCAATTGGTATACCAGTAGATCGATTAGTGCAAGCTGCTGACTCGGTTTCGGTATGTATCATAGCTCTCTAAAATTTAAAAAAAAAAAATATATATATATATATATATATACAGCTGCAAATTGTAAAAGTCCTTAAGTGTAACATTATATGTATGATGTTTGATTCAGGTATGTCTATCAAAAGGTTTGGGTGCACCTGTTGGATCTGTTATCGTTGGCTCCAAAAATTTTATTTCAAAGGTAAAATTCGAAATTAAAAAATTTAACATTAAATTAATTGGATGAAGTTAATTAACTTTTTTCACAAAGTTATATTTCTACCTTATAAGCTATAGAAATGGTTTACTAATAATTCTCAAAAAAAAAAAAAAAACCTTTTAAGTCTTTTTGGAAAATAAAAATGTACACTTTATGCTAAATTTTCAAAGAACATTGAAAATTGATCAACTAAAACTCTTACAAAATTAGAGACATTTCATATAGGCTCTTAGGTTTGGTATTCATAACTTAAAACATTAGGATAAAAATTGATGGTGACATTTTGATATATTTTTTGATATAATTTGATTAATATATAGTTATTTTACATATATTATATTATATTATTATGAAGAACAGGCTAGAAGAGTTAGAAAAACTTTGGGTGGTGGAATGAGACAAGTGGGAATCCTTTGTGCAGCTGCACTTGTTGCAATAAAAGAGAATGTTCCAAAACTTGCAACTGATCATCACAATGCCAAGCTTCTAGCTAGTAACACATCTTATTTCTCATTATTATTTATTTCTTCATTATTCTTAAATTCTTTATTTTCATTTCATTTTATTTATTGTTTTTTTAGATGGGTTATGTCAAATCAAAGGATTAAAGATAGATCCCAAATCAGTTGAGACAAATATTGTGAGTGCTT
>JBBMEG010078512.1:1325-12033 GCA_037832605.1 Cyclanthera cordifolia | reverse complement strand
CCCCCCCCCCCCCCCCCCCCCCCCCCCCCCCCCCCCCCCCCCCCCCCCCCCCCCCCCCCCCCCCTCATCTCAAGTGGTGACATTGAACTCAAGCCTTATCTTAGTAACCAAGAGTAAGGAACTTTGTTCGAGTTTTGTTTAATGCGCGAATCTAGACTCATCTTATGATAATCATATCCTGAATAGGATTCTAGGTTGTGGTGCACGCCTATATCTTGAATGTCATGGTTGGAATTGCATAACATGTATGTATGCTGCTAGATCTTAGAACTTGTTGAATGTCTTGTTGTTTCATTGGCATTGTATCATGTAACATGTATGTTAGATAGCTTCGAGAAACCTATTGTTGTTTATCTTGATAGTCTCATAGGAAATTGCAACGTTATGTCTTGACTGTGTACTTGAATAGGTCTTTGCAGGTGTTGTATGTTATCTTGCATGGTCATGTCGTAAACCCATCTCTGACACATTCTTGCTTAGATATGCGTAAAATCATGTTATTGAATGTTTAGCTAAATTTCTGAATGCTTGTATATATACATGAACTGTAGTCTAGTTCCTAAATATGTAATGAACGATATACTTGGATGCTCCATATGTCTTATGCACGTTAACAGGTTTTATGTATTGTGGCTTGAGTTCTAAATGATCTTGAAACACGACTGCGTAGGTTCATATTTTAGCTTGTCATAGGGTTCATGGCATGCATGAGGCTTTGTTGTGTCAATTAAGTCACATTTTCCTTCATAGAGTGAGCCTACATGCCAGAAATCCTACACATGTCTCCTCTCCGCCATAGGGTGGTTGTAATAGATCATTCGGTCTATTGTTGTGTGACACGTCAGAGAACGACCCATAAGGGTGTAGGGCTGGACGCAGCCAACGTCCTCTGATAGATAGAGGTTACTGTTGTAAGAGGCTTTGCACGTTATTAGGGCGATAATCGCTACATCGACCAAAAGTGTGGTGAGACTGACCATAGGGTCGATAGTCTGCACTCAGAAACTTGGCATCGGCTGGGGACTTGGTCGTCCATACGTGTAACCTAGTTGAGTGATCTAGGATGCACAGGGTGGGATAGTGGGAAACATGCATTACTCTGATATCCTTTATCGCTTGAGCTGGAGCGAGAACTTGCTAGGCAGTGAGCAGCTGAATTTGCTACGATATAAGTAAATGTCGAACTAGTATGTTGGATTGCTCTCGGCTCGGCACTGTGCGTGCTACCTGATGTGTTCGGGTTGACCTCACCATGTCGGAGGGACCCGGAAAAGCCTGAGCAGCTCTAGTGGATAACCTTGGCGTCTAGGCACTCTGTCATACCCGGGAGAGTTTGGGTAGTGGCTTTTCAGGTCTCACGATATTGGCCAGTGAGACCCCTCCTCAAGAACTATTTGAGGGTCATCAGACCAGGCTAAACGAGTTCTCAAGAGTTAGGATTTCCCCTTTCATTTGTGCATGTTATTCAAGACTTGTGATTTATAGTTGTTTTCTCTCTATATGCTATGTCCACCCCATGCATGGTTTTTTACTGAGTTCTCATAGACTCACCATTCGTTTTATGTTGGGCTGTGGAAGGTGCGCACTAGAATGGATGACCGGGACAGCTGGGATAGACCGCGAGGACGCATATGTTGCGTCTAGTTCTTTATGTTGTTTGTTTATAGTCTTATTGCATTTCTTCCTACACGAATTGTTGTAATAACTTATCATTGATCTATTTAGCTTTGAAACTGAGATCTCGAGATCCATGTTTTTAACTATTTAGCTGCATGGATAGTATTACGGAAAATGATTTGATTGAACTTGTAAGAGCGTTTTAAATGCTTTTCGAAATATTCAAGTTATATTATACAGGTTTTGCAAATATGGGTTTTTCATATTTTTAAGGGAACTCTGCCAAAATTTTGTTTAAATTTTTCATGCATTAGTAACCTCTGTGGCATAACCTAACGGTTATGGATCAGGTTGTTACATAAAGTCCGCTGATTGAAGTCGATAAGTTTGCTGATTAAAGTCAATCAGTCCGATGATTGAAGTCGATCAGTACATTGAATAAAGTTGATTATTACACTAATTGAAGTCGATCAGTCCACTGATTGAAGTCAATCAGTCTGCTGATACTTATTGAAGTCGAACATTACACTGATTTAAGTTAATTTGTCTAGTGATTGAAGTCTGCTGATTGAAGTCGATCAGTCCGCTGATTGAAGCCGTCTGTCTGCTTATTGAAGTCGATTAGTACATATATTGAAGTTCATTTATCCCATTATCTTCTTCATCTTCGGACAATTCTTCAATGGATTGATTTTCACCAGAAATACTTCATTGAAGCCACTTTTGAGCTTCTATTCGCGAGTGGACTGATCAGCAATGACCAATTTCAATCCGTAATGGTCGATCTCAATACCTTCCACAATCGATTTCAAATCTGCAATAGCTGATCTAGAAATCCGCTCCTCCCCGGTAACGTCTCTGTTCACAAATCGCAAATCATCATCGAATTCATCTTCCAAATCAAAAACTCAAACGCCGCCGACGAAGATAACTTGATCAAAATTTCTCGTCTCCCAAACTCAAGCATAATTCGAACAAAAGAGGAAGAATCAAGGATGAAGGAGATAGGAAAAAAAAGGAGAACGCAGGGGTAGATTCGAAAATTCGGGAAACAAAATCTGCCATATATGAATATTTGAAAAATTTTGTGCTACAACTCTAATTCACACTAGAAATGTTGCTACCCGTATGAAATTTCCATTTTTGACTTCGAATTTCATTATCTACCATCACTGACCTTTAAAGCAAAATTGTTAAGGAATTTGGGGAAGATCTGCATTAGGAATAATAAATAATAATAACAATAAATAATAAATATGAGTGTTCATACATTCCCCGAAAACCGATTCAACAGACAAAACTGACCGAATTAAGGGCGGTCAGTCGATTTTTAAGTATATGTCGGTTAAAAAAAAGTTAACTGAATGTTTCCGATCGGTTCGGTCGGTTAAGTCGGTCGATTCAGTTCGATCGGTTGATAAAATTTTCATTCATAAAATATTAATATTTTCCTATAATTAATTCGATTTACTATTAAATTAGGCTAAAATCAACTTAGTTTTAAATGTGTTCCTAAAATATATTCGATAGATTTATTTTTTTAATTAATTCTCCAAATATCAATATAAAATTGTTTGATGAATATGTTTTTAATTAAAAAAATTGAAAAAAAGATAAAAAATGAATTAACCGATTTAACCGACCGGTCGGTTCCGTTTCGTTTTTAAATTAACCGATAAGTTAAGTTCAATATCAATTTTCACCAAAAACCGACACACCGATGAACACCCCTAATAATAAATAAGATTGCAAATTGATTATATTTGAAGTATTTATTAAAATTTGTTAAAATTAAAATATGAATGCTAAAATTTGTTACTTATATCAAATTTATTTTATATTTATTGTGCCAAAAAGTTTGAAATAGAAGAAAATGAGATTTTTGATGAATAACAAGAAAACAGAGTTGGAGAAGATGTACGGACGAGAGGGGCAAACAAGAATTTTGAATTTTTGTAAAGAAAAAAAGTGATATAAATGAATTTTAGAAAAATTTGTAGATTATCTCTAAAAAATGAAATTAACGTGCCACCGACCCTTATAATATATATTACTAAATCAGTTATATTTGAGAAATTAAAGTTAAATAATTAACACTATTTCAGAATAATTATATATACTTGATAAAAATTATGATTTAAAAATTTTAAGTTATAGAAATGAAAAGATATACTTCCCATATTTTAAATACACTTATTATTTTTAAACTGACTCCACCTATTGAATATGTACCCCAATTTTTAATCTTTAACCATTAATCTACATTGCCCTTCATATTTAGCCATTAATATATTTTGTTTTTTTAAAAAATAATTAGTACATTTTTAAGTAATTTAAGTAAGCTAACCATTGTAGTTCATAAATTAAAATATTTTATAAAGTAAAGATAAAGCACAATCTATAAAAAATTAATAATTAAACTAATAATATTTATATAAATGATATACATACATATATATATATATATATATATAATTTTAAAGGAAAAAGATCAATAAATAAATTCATCTATAACATATAAAATTTGAAATACATCATAATCCTTATAATGTTTCATAATATATGTTATCGCTATTATTACTGTAAAATAAGCTAAATACACATTTGTAAAATTCGTCAATATACTTATCATAAAGAATGTAGGCACTTAACTTTACACGATAATTTTATCAGTATAAAAGTAAACTTTATTTTGTGCTCATTATCAAATAACATTGTAACAAAAGATCTCTACAAACACGACGTTGTAATAAAAAAGAAATGAAAGTAAGTAATTCTATAATAAAACACAACCAATATATATTATATAAAGAAGAAATGTCAACTTAAGCAAAAGAGAAAAAGAATGTTTTCAAAGAAATGTATAAAACAAAAATTATATATAATTGTAGGAGATCATATATACATTAAAAAAAAAAGTTAACAATTCATTAAAAAAAAATTTAAAATGTGTAAACTCAACACGAAAAGTAAATTTTTTTACTTTTATTTGTATAAATTTATTAAATATAAAACGAAGAAGAATAATTAATAATTAAACCAATATAAAATAAATAAACATAATTAAATCAAAAAAGAGATATCTGAAATGATAAGAACTCATTTGAACAAAAAAATTAAAAATATATAGTTACCTCGCATCACTCTTAAAAATTGCTTAACAATATTGTTCTTCAATTAAAACTGTATTATTGAGAAATCTGAAAATATTAAGAAAAATCTATAAATATGAAAAATGAGAAGAAGAAAAAACACAACTAAACCTTGTTACAACAAAAAATTATGTAACACCAACCTCTTCAAATAACTTGAAGATTGAACAGTATTCGAAATCAAAAAATTCCCAAGAAAAATAAAGAAAATATGTAGATATGAATGTTAAGAAAAATGATGAAAACAACTTCTTTTATATGTAAAAATTGAAAGTTACAAAAACTCTTTAAATTCTAAAACATTTGAATTGTGACTCAAAAAAATAAATTGAATTCAATCATAAATTATAATGAATAAAATGAACTACTTATTTAAAGCTTAACTAGAAAAACCTTTTATCTTCCAACCTATGCTAAGATTTAAGCTCAAGTCTCCCCTAGAATAGTTATCGGTCTTACCAACTCAACTACCAGCAGTTTTTAAGGGAACTGCAGTTAATTTAGTGGATTAGTTTGAGTTGAGGGGCTATTTTGCAAATACCCAAAAATTTAACCCCTAACATTGGCTAAACCTCTCCCCCTCGATTTTCTGTCTCCTCTACGACCCCCTCCTCGCGATTTCTCCCTCTCCTCTGGTTTTTCCCTCTTCTTCTTCTCTGATTTGAGTTCGCGAATAACCTCGGCCAGGCTTCTCCCTCTCGCGACCGCTCTTTCTCTCTCTCGCGACTTCTTTCTCTCTCTCGGGGCTTCTCTCTCCCGTGCACGCGAGCTTCCTTCGCCGTGTAGCTTCCTCCGAGCAACGTCAATCGCAGGTAAAATCGGATTTCCAGTCGAGTTCCTGCAACTGCGTGAGTTCTTCGCGATCTTGGTTTGATCCGAAAGGCTGGATCGTTGGGGTGGTGTAGGTCTTTTCTTCGTTTGCAAGGGTGTTCGTATTGTGTGTAGCCGAGTAAGGTGAGAACTTTACTTTTCGATTTTTGACCCTTGTGTTGTTGAGTTAGTTCTTAATGCTTTAGGGAAAATTTAGGCGTTGTGTGAGTTTTTATTCATTTATTGTTTTGAGGTTGTGTATGGTAGTGATGTTCGTGTTCTAGGCATTTTCGTGGTAGCTAAACATTCTCAGTTGGTTGTACGTGATTGAACTTGTTTTCCTTAAACCAACTTAGTAGTATTTCCTTAGTTATATTGTTTATGTTGAGCTTGGTTCAAGTTGGATTGGAGTATTAGTGTTAGGTGAGCTTTGGCAAGATTAAGCTCGAGTCGAGTTTGAGTGTTAAGAAGGGTCGAGATCGTGATTGGCGGCTTGAACCTAAGGCTACCAGGTGTAAGTTGAGTTGAAGTATGTGGTACTTTCTTAGCCTTCGTATCCGTTAAGTTATTATAGTAGTTTGGTTTGATGTGCTTGAGCGTTCAGGCATCAAAGTGTGAAGGGGTTGGTCGTTGTCACCTTTAAGCTTGATCTTTTAGTTTCGAGTTAGAGCTTGGCCTGAGGATTGTCGAGTTGGGCTCTAGGCTAGCACTTCGATTTTAGCACCTGTAGTACCAACGAATCCCTTAAATGTTTGAGGTTATCCGTGTTCTTGTCTGCTTACCGTATGTGTAGTTTGTTTCATTGTAGGTTCAGAGGCTTACTTGAGTGCTCTCCTTGGGGATCGAGCCTCAACCATTCAGTTCTAGTAAGCGAGTGTAAGGGACCCTAACCGGGAGTTGTTTGCTTGTATTTACCTAGAAACATAGGCTTGTTTATAGTGCATGTTTGTAAGAAATTGTATGTTGCTTTATCATGCTTCTTGTATTTCAAAGTGTATGTTGCTTCTGTTTGGCTGGTTAGATGCTTGTAGTGTTTCTTGTATATTTATGTACATGTATAAAGGATGTTAGTTTTGATTCTTGATACTCGTATGTTGAATATGTTTTAGTATCTGATGTATATTCGATGTCTGGTTTAATACATGTACTTGCATGATATTACGATATGATTATGCATTGTGTGTAGCATGTAATGGTTGTGATCTGTTCTTATGTAATGAGCCCTAGGCAAATAAGTAGGTAGATTGTTTATGATACGTCTTTCTTCTATTATGTACATGTGCAATAGATTATAAGGTCGTTGCATGCATTGTGTGTTGAGGTGAGCGTCGAGTCACTTTCCTTGATAGTGTGAGCATGTCCTCCAGATGGCCTCGACATGTCTCTGTTCCGCCATAGGCTGGTTGCAGTAGACCAAAGGGTTTTCTGCTACGTGACACATCAGGGAACAACCCATCGAGCAGAGGTAGTCAGATGTCAGAGATTGTGCTTGTGGAAGGATGGATTGCAACCATCCTAAGAGCGACGCGTGACCATCGAGTCTGACCATAGGGTCTTTTAGACGTGTTGGGTAGCCGACCGCGGTTGGGGTTCCTGCAGTCCTTTCTGATACTTAGGAGCTTCTCGAGATACTATTGAGTGTACTTCTAACTATATCGCAGTCCGAACACCACAACATGTACAAGTTGCAAACTTTAAAGGGAAGTGTGATCCAGGCTTTGGCTAGCGTATCCGTTAAAGCTTGGACAGATACGTGCACCTACAGCTGGGCGAGCTGCCAACTAGCTTAGTACTTTGAGGAAACTCGATTGGTTGTTGTTCACCTCACTCGGGCCGGAGATTCTCTGGGAGACGTCCGTGCTACTCCAAAGCTTGTACCCACGTATCAAGGTGCTTCGCCTTACACGACATGATCGTGTAATGACTTTTCGGGTCTTATGGTATTGGCTGGGGACCTAGTTGTCCTTATGGGTAGCATAGCTTAGTGATCTTGGATGGATAGAGTGTGATAGGGGAATCAGTCATTGGACGGAGATCCTTTATCCCGTGAGTTGGAGCTGGAACTTGCTAGGCAGTGAGCAGCCGAAATTGCTAAGGCATAAGTGAGCATCGCACTAGCAGGTTGTATCGCTCTCGGCTCGGCGCCGTGCGTGGTAGCTAACGTGTTTGGATTGACCCCACCGTGCTGGAGGGACCTAGGATAGCCTGGGTGACTCTAGTGGATGACCCTTACGTCTAGGCTCTCTGTTGTACCCAGAGGGGTTGGGTTGTGACTTTAGAGTTTCACGACATTGGCTAGTGAGACTCCTCGAGTATTGCCACGAGTTTTGAAACGTGTGGCACAGACACCCGAGAGTCGGGATGTATTCCCGTTCGTTTGTACCTGCTATCCATAGACTTATGATTTATGTTTGTTGTGTTCCTATATGTTGCGTGCACCTCGTGCGGGGTTTCTTATTGAGTTCTCATAGACTCACCCCTTTTGTTTTATGTTGGCTATGAATTCAAAATCATAGTTGCAGGTATGCACCAGGATGGATGACAAACAGCTAAGGATAGAACCTAATGGGGACGTGTCAGTGGCGTCGTTGTCACTTTTTCATAGTTTAGTCTTATTGCATATCTTTCTACACAAACTGTTGTAATAACTTCGTTTTAAAATGTTAGTTTTGGAATCGAGATCTCGTGATTTACATTTATGTTCAAACTGTTGACTGTCTGGATTGGATAACTTTTTTGTTTGGAACTTGCAGGGTCGTTTTAAATGCATTTTGAAATGTCCAGGTTATGTTTTACAGATTTTGCAGGTATGAGTTTCCCATATTTTAGGGGAAACTCTGCCAAATTTTTCTTGAAAATTTTCATGCATTAGTAACTCCCGAGCTATAACCTAATGGTTATGTACCGGGTTGTTACACCTTCCAAATTATTCAAGGCTTTAATTAAAGTTTCTTTTTTCTTTTACACATTTACAAAAAAAATCAAAAGGCTTCTTCGGGCAGTTTTAAAACATTATTTACTTTAAAATTCAGGGCATGTTTGTAATTTTAAGTGTAGCTTAAGAATAAAATCGTCAAAAAATGATTTTTCTCTTAATCTATACTTTAAGATAGTATATTATGATATGATATTTTTGGTAGTAGACGAGAGTCCTGAATTTTTACATTCACACTATCTTTGGAGGTTGGATCCTTGAATTGATTTTTTTTACAGTTTGTTTATATTATTTATAATTTCTTGTATATGTAACGATTTTTATCTGTATCTAAAAAATTGTATTGATTTTAATTTATAATTTTGAATACATATATATTATTTCTTTATTTTAATATGCCTATTTATATCTTATTCAAATTTATTTATTTTTATCTATGGTTTAATTTAAAATTTTTTGTAATATGTATATTTATTTATTTATTTAAATCCATAAAAAAAAAAGTTGGCACTGTAAAAATTTCATCCACTAAAATATACATTCGACAATACCTTAAATATTTTACAACTACAAATTTTTTTTTCTTATAAAAAAATTTATATATACTAAAAATTGTAAACTATTTGATAATAATATTTTAAATATTTTAATGCATATTATACTTTTATAACGAACCAACACATATTCATAAAAACAAAAATAAACTCAAAAAAAAAAAGAAAAAAAAAAGCGACTATCTTAATAACATTCTCTAACATCACCGTTTATTACTTAACTACCTTTCAATTTTTTTCCTTTCAACTATTCAAAATTGTCAACTATTTAGGTCTATCCTAACATTTGGGCTTCATCTCTTCCCTTTGAACAGTTCTTTTAGATTATATTTATATATTTTTTGTGATCTTTTCTAATATTAAATTTATCTTAAATCTTATTTTGTAACGTAATTATAAATTTAGCACCTATAATTAAAAAAAAAAAAAGGTTAAAATTTAATTTTAATCATTATGATGCGAAGAAATATATAATTTAATCTTTATAGTTTAGAGAAGTATAAAATTTAGTTCATATGGTTTAAGAAAATAGAATTTAGTCCTATGATTTAATAAAATAAAAACAGTCCATATTATTCGTAAATCGTGGGTGAATTAAGAACGTAGACATAATTTCTGATGTATGAATGATGTTTTTTTTTTGCCAGTCAATTACTTATTTTACTTTCATCATCAAACACATAAATAATTAACTTCTACATATATAATTTACTAATAATTACGAAAGACATAGATTATTTTTTTAGATTCTATCAAATTTTAGGGACTAAGTTTTAATTTTTCAAATCATAGAGACTAGATTATAAATTTTTCGAAACCATAAAGACTAAAGTCTACATTTTTCAGTCTTATGCGTTTGGTTGAAGACTTGAGTTCTGAAGGTCTGTCCCTTTTTAAGATCTAACTGTGACATTAATTTGTAGGGATGTCTCCGATTGTAGGCATATAGTATGAATATATATCTAGAAAAAGTATAAATTTTAAAATCATAAAGATTAACCTTTAATTTTTTTCAAACATAGAGACCAAATTTATATTTTATCTTATATTTCATATTAATATTTTCCACAATTGAAACATTATTATTCTTCAAATATTTGATTGAATAGATTTCATATTTGAAATGGTAATAAGAGTCTTCCTTTTTGAGCTTGACCTTCAAAGATGGGGTATTGACTCAATTATTTTTTCGTCTGATTCAAATTTTTTATAACTGACTTTTTGCATTATATTTTCTCTTCAGCCCTGCTTGTACAGCCACCAACTTTTTCTTTTTTCTTTTTTCTTTTTTTTTTGATATCTGACACGTCAGACAAAATTAGAAAATCAACTAAAAATCATTTATGTATGTTATAATCAACAATTTAAAAAAGAAAAATGTTTGTATGCTGCCCACCAACTAAAATTCATTTTTTTCTTTTTAATATCTGCCACGTCAGACGAAATTAGAAAATCAACCAAAATCACTTATACATGTTATAATCGATCATTATTTTACTTCACATTTTTTGTTAAAATAAATAAATAAATTGTGATTAGGGGCTGCATGCTTGCTACAATCAATTCAATTGATAGTTTGAATCAGTTCAGTTGATAACTTTTTAGTAGTTTAATGATAGTCTTCAATAAATAGTTCAGCT
>JBBMEG010078501.1:0-12035 GCA_037832605.1 Cyclanthera cordifolia | reverse complement strand
AACCACTAGGAAACTACTACCTATTAATTTGCTATAACGTTGAAGACCAAAATGGAAGCCTATTAATCTGCTAAAACATTATAGACCAAGTCAGAGACTCCAACAAATCCAAGCCCTAGCATTCAACGAAGTCACTCCAAGAGATGAATCACTAAAATCCGGCCATGAAACGGCCAGATTTGTCGATCGCAGGTGCAGCCGAGGTACCGCCACTGTAGTCATCGCCGGCGGCGGATGCTGTTGGCCGAGACCCTCACGCCTGGGGTCTCCCTTTTCATCTGTTTGCTACTCTCAGCCAAAGCTATGTAGGGGAGTGAATTTGCAAACTCCCCATGCTTTCTCTCTCTTGTTTATTTGAGTAGATTTACTCAAATACCCGACTCTTTCCTTCTATTTTACTCAAACACCCTTAGCTCTTAGCAATCTCCTCCCAAGACTTAAACAAGTCTCCTAATGTTGGCAATATCCTTTAAAAAATTAAGTAAAATCGAAATCTTAAGAATTTATGTTAATGAGACCACATATTTATACTAAATAAAATGAGTGCATATGGGCAAAAGTAAACTTGGAAAAATATTACTATATTTAGGTGGTTAAATAACCTCCTAACCAAAATTAACCAACCAAACAATACAACTAATTACCTTAATTATGTTTAATTCAAACAAAAAATCCTAATTAAAGTGTAGGCCATTTTCTAACCTGTTTCCTCCAAATTAATTATTGAAGTACATTTTAAATATTTTTATAGAAATAATTTTGAAACTTTTCAAAATTTAGTTACAATTTTTATAGAATCTCCATAATTCAAAGATATTTTCTATAATTAATTGAAAATGGCCTTTTGAATTTGATTAGCACAAAAATTGCCTTTTGAATTTGAATCATAATTGTCTCTTTTTATTCATTTATCAAAACAAACAATAACATATTTAGGACAAAGGTGTTCGGTCCAAAACTACAGTTTACTCTCTTATCAGATGTGTTTCTCATATTTAACTTTGATTTATTGATATAATTATTATTCTATAATTCTGAATGAGATAAGTTTTAAGCCCATAGTTGAGTAGTGGGATAGTGAGTAGTTTACATAGTAGTGGGATATATTTTTAGACTTTTATTGATTGTAACTCTGACTATAAATTGGTGAAGTAAAACTCAAATAAAGTGCGTTTTATGTCATTAATTTCCTCTACATATTTTGCTTCTTCCAAATTACTACGTTTGTTACTTAATTAATTTTCCTATAAATTGATATCAGAGCCAAGTTATCTGTTATCATGAACAATTTTAACAAATTATCAGTTATGTTACTTAATTACAACCGAGTTCTGTTTGATAACCATGAAGTATGAGATATCGGGGAAAATAGAGTTTTTGGGTAAAAATGCAATTGGGCACAACGAGTAGCGCATCACAAACAAAGAAGAAGATAGACAAGAAGGCATTGTATTTCATCCACCAAGGTGAGACATTTTAGCCGATAGAATGAGTAACGACCTCAAGTGAGGTCTAGCCAATTTCGTCAACTCATTATAAAGGTGATGACATGATCAAAATGTCGCGTCTTCAAACTCTAAGACGCCAATATGAGTTGTTGCAAATGGAGACCACATAAATTGTTGATGACTACATCAATAGGATTCTAGCTTTGACAAACCAAATGAAGACCAATGGTCAAACACATTGAGAACAAACAAAGGTAGAAAAGATTTTGAGATATTTAACTCACAGATTTGAACATATTGTTGCTGCCATGAAGAGGTCAATAACAGTCTAAAATGACAGTAAGGTTATTATTTGGTTTGCTACGAGCACATGAGCAACAAATGAATAATAGTAAAATTGAAAAACCAATTGAGCAGGCTTTGCAAGCACAAACCTCAATTTTTAGCTTCTATCAGAAGCATAGTAATTCACGAGGCAGAGGACCGAACATGGTGGCAACTATTCCAAAAAAGGTCGTGGTGGCTAAAATCATAGAGGTGCTGAGAAAAACAACTCTAGTTTCAATTCCTCTTGGCAACAAAGAGGACATAGATGTATATATAACAAATCAAATGTGGAATGTTATAATTGCCATAAGCACGACCATTATGAAAATGAGTGCAGATCAAAAGGTGATAATCAAGTTGCCAATTGTACTCAAGAAGATCATAATCATGAATATGACGAAGAGGAAATTTCAAACGGCCATACTTGATATTTGGATACAGGCTGCACGAAAAACACATGTGTGGTGGTAAAGAGTTGTTTGTATATTTGGATGAATCGTTTTACACAAGAGTGAAATTTGGTGATGGAAGTTTCGTTCTGATGATTGGAAAAGGGCGAGTTCTTATCACTTTGAAAAATGGTGATTACAAGTACATTTCAAATGTTTTTTACCCGAAAAGGGCTATGTGATGCACATCTCTGGAAATCAGCTCTCACTTTTTGATGCTATCATATGTTTTCAGTAGATTTTAATACGAGTGATTTCAAGTGCTTGAATGCGATAGTAAATGATGAATGTTATGACATTTTCGGTTTGGGCACTAAAATTTTAAAAGTTTGCAAAAACTTTCTAAACATAATTTAGTGAAATTCATCATCCCGATCAATCACGTGAAGCTTGTATTTTTGGAAAGAATCAGAGGACACTTTTTGTTCAAGAGTCTTGGCGTGCTAAATTTTCTTTTGGAGCTCGTTCCATATGTTTTTGGCCTAATGAACATATCATCAATTTGGGTAACAAGAAAACTTGGATTTATTTGTTGAAGAGCAAAGATGAGAGATTTCACTATTTTAAAATATTTAAAGCATTTGTTGAAAAACATAGTGGCAAATTAATTAAGATGATGCGTAATGATGGAGAAGATGAATACAAGTCCAATAATTTTAAGAGTCATTGTGAAAAACTCGAGTTGCAGCATAACATTACTTTTCCCTACACTCCTCAACACAATGAAGTGGCTGAGAGAAAGAACAGAACAATCATGAATATGGCCAGGATCATGCTTAAAGCAAATGCCGAATTATTTATTTTTGGGCTGAAGATGTATCATGTGCAGTATATCGGTTGAATATCACCTACTAGGAGTCTTCCTAACAAAACTCGTAGACACTGTTTTCATTGGATATAAGAAGAAATGGTAGAAATTGTACAATTCAATGACAAAGAAGATGATAGTAAGTCATGATGTTACATTTGCAGAAGATGAGATATAGGATTGGAATACAACAGGTAACTTGAATTTAAAAAAAAACGTTATATTTACGTTTTAAATGAGGGATGTAAAAGATAGAGTTACACAAGAAACACCTAGAGTTCAACCTGAAGTTGCAGCTCCAATTGCAACTACTATAGAAAGGCCAAGAAGAGATAGACGACAACCTTCACCCTAGATGCATGAGTGAACGACCTTTAAATCTGGAGACCTGCTGAAATAGAGTACCAAATTCAAAAAAAAAAAAAAAATCGTAAAAGCAATTGTCAAATAGACCACGTCTCTAAAGGAAATTCATATAAAAACCATCTGTGGAAAGAACAAGAATAATAGAAAAGACATAACAAGATAAGCTCATGGTCTTCACAGCTCGAGATCAGTCATCTTGGTAAAGCTTGTGCGTACCTATGGATGACCACAAAGAATAGGAGTGAGTTGTTAAACCTAGTAAGTATCCCTAACTTGGGATTAGTATAAGCATGGATATAAATATAATAGATGTCAAAAGATGCATGATTAATTATAATATCAGGGCTCCAATAGGGCTTGGGGTTCTAAGTCTTTAATAGATAGTAATATTGACACTAGGGCTACCCTGATAGAACATGTCACTCTTGGGCCTCATTAGATAATAATATACACTTCTAAAACTATCCTTGTAGGGCAATGTCACTCCCACGCCTTAATTTTGATGTTTATTTGTGGTCTTTTATAGATGCATATGTAAAACAACTGTTCAAATTCATATCAATATGGTTAATGAATCAACAGGGTATTCAAATGACATGCCAGCTTGTCATGAATCCATAACGTAGTGCATCTATACATACACACATATATATATACACACACACACACATATATATAGTATACGTACATATACATATATATTTATATATACATATATATTTACATATACATACATATATATATACATATACATACATATATATATATACATATACATATACATACATATATATATATACACATATACATACATATATATATATATATACATACATATACATACACATATATATACATACGTATATATATATACACATATCTCGTACACAACATAGCAATACTATTCAGTAAACGCCTCGCGAACAATAGTGCAATCAATAAAGGTTATCAAGTAATTTCAACTAATTCATCCTACACATGCTTATAATTACCACAAGACTTCAAGCTATGGATAAGATCCCCTAACCTTGGCCGAAAATAGCTAATTCGTCCTTAAAATGATCGAGCTGCTAGTCCTGGTGATAAGTTCAAATTAATTATGTTTATTAAATCCTATTTTCCTATATTTGACTGAATATTGTAATTAATTGTGAATATATTTCCATATTTAATTTATAATTTGAATTGCCAAAAAATTAGTGAAATATGTTTGAAATTGAGTTTTAGTTTGAATGTATGAAAAAATAAAATAAGGAAAGAGAAAAAAGAAAAATCAAATTAGTAAAAAAAAGGAAAAAGGAAAAAAAAAACTGAATCTTTTTATTTGGAAGATTTGATTTTTGTTTTTTGGAGGAGGGAGGAGAAAACAAATTTGATTGCGATCGAAAGATTTTGTTTTTCGG
Organism: Cyclanthera cordifolia; assembly: GCA_037832605.1. Taxonomy (NCBI): domain Eukaryota; kingdom Viridiplantae; phylum Streptophyta; class Magnoliopsida; order Cucurbitales; family Cucurbitaceae; genus Cyclanthera; species Cyclanthera cordifolia. Next base: position 7,234 of record JBBMEG010078501.1, on the reverse strand, counting down.
CTTTACAGAGAGCGAAAAGAAATTTGATTTCGCTTCACAGGGAGCACATGCTTTATCATTTTCGTGGAAAAGCAGCGAACCAACATCAACACAAAAAGCAGGAACTACACCTTCAATTAAAATTGAGTTTTATTTCAACTCTTTTGGTTTATTTATTTATTTGTATTCATCCGAAAAACATTTTTGTTGTTTTCAGTATGAGTAGCTAATTTTCCATTTCTGATTCAAGGGTATTTTTAGTTTCAATTGTGATTTTGTGAGGTTTTTGGCCAAATTTAATTTTTCTGGATTCAAGAATTAATTGTTTCTGGTTCTTATTCTTATGATTAGTTGTTGTTAAATTAAATTGACGACTTAATTTATCATCAATTGATTAGTGCAATATACGATTTTGTGATATGTATAAATCTTTCAAATGATTATATTGTAGCAAATGCTTGGCTTATGTGTATATAATTGTGGCTGTTCCAAATTATATAGCTTGCATAACAGACCTTTAAGGAAACAATTAAACAAAATTAATTGATTTGCAGCTATCTTCACTAGTTAACTTTTGGTTTAGTCGTTCTCATTAATTTAAATGTTATTGTTTAATTGGTATGGAACACTATCGTGCCCAATCGATTATACAGTAAGTTTGAGTTAGATGTTGGGTCAGGGTCAATTAAATATGAGAACAAGTGATTATTCTAGCTTTTCCAAGCAAGTAGACTAATTTCTTGAATATGATATATTTATTATTATATTTTTAGCTGATGATCAGAAATTGCAATTGTGTTGCTGCTAGGTCTGTCGTCAACGCTGACAGATGCGGTGTCAGCACGAAAAATAGAAGGCGTTGATGAGCTCCGAGCCTGCGGGAGCAGCAACCTCTTTGTTCTCAATGCGTGGGCGCCTTATCCCGTTCGTGAAAGATGTCGGCGTGTGAAGCACGAGCTCCGACAACGCTAAACTCGAAGCTAGCTATCGGTGGCGGTGCAGGTAATTGATTGCCAATGATTGTTTGTCTGGCACTGTCGAAAATCTTCAAAAAAGCACCTTGAGTTTGGAATTTGCTGAAACTGTGGGGATGTCGGCGGTTGCACAATGGATTCAACTAAAGGCAATTTTTTCTTTATATATAAGTCCAAACTGCACCTGAAAAATTACAAAAATGCGTCTAAAGATTAAATGTCAATCGTCGGAAAAATTTTGAATAGTGTTTTGTAGGTAACTTTGTTGCTCTGAGTATGATTTTTATAGTCTTAAGTGCTAATTTTGACTCGTTAACTCTGTTATGGCAAGTTGAACTTGAGAAAGCGTATAAGACTCTCAATTCTAGCATTTTAATGACGAATTAGCGATTTTCAGCCAAGTTAAGGGGATCTTATCCTTAGCTTGGAGTCATGTGGTAATTATAAGCATATGTAGGATGAATAGTATTGCTATGTTGTGTACGATATATATATATATGTCTAGGTGGCATGTCATTGTGCATCTATGTAACTTGAACATCTATTGATATTAACTTTAACATCTATTTAACATATGCATCTTTGTAAAACCACAAATAAGCATCAAAATGAAGGCCCTAGAGTGGAATTTCCCTACATGGGTAGTTCCAAAACTGTATATTATTATCTATTGAGGCCCGAGAGTGACATGTTCCATCAGGGTAGCCTCGGTGTCACCATTACTATCTATTGAAGACTTCCAACCCCAGGCCCTATCGAGGCCTATGTATTATCATTAATCATGGATCCTTTGATATATATTATATTTATATTCATGCTTGTACTTATACCAAGTTAAGGATCCTTACTAGGTTTAACAACTTTCTCCTATTCTCTGCGGTCGTCCACAAATACGCACAGTCTTTACCAAGATGACTAATCTGGAGCTTTGAAGACCATGGGCTTGTCTTGTTATGTCTTTTCTATTCTTATTTTTCTTCCGCATATGGTTTTTATATGAATTCACTTTAGAGACATGGTCTAATTCACAATTTCTTTTACGGTTTTGCGTTGAATTTGATACCTTGATTCTCAAGGTCATAAGTTGTTTTTAATGAGTTATTTTTAATGAAGCATTTAATTCACCATGTCTCTAGATTTAAAGATCGTTTACTCATGCATCTAGGGTATTGGTCTTGATGAGACTCTGGTTTGGGTTGGGCCTTTATAGGTAAGCCATTATAATAGTGTGAAATAACTTATGAAGTTCTTAGAGTTTCTATATTTAGGTAAAGAGCAAGTGACGAATGTTTATGACGTATGTAAGTCATATTTTTATGCTGAACAAAAAAGGCAATAGTTATTGGCATTTTACATGACACACAAAAGTTCAGTGACAAATTGAATTTTCTCATGCTTATGATGTTGATATTAAGGTTCAGTAGTCTTAGAGAGAGAATATGGGTGTTGTCAACTTTCTCAAAAGTCTTTCTTATGAGTGCGTTAAGGAAAGGTCAAGGATTTTATCTGGAACATGAATTATGACCTTGGATGGTGTGTATAGGTGGCTTGGACATATAAAATATAAAATCGATATTTCAATATTTCTCTTTAGTGCATAACATGCTGAAATTCAAACTCAATTCAATATTTCTATCAAAATGTTGCGTATTGTTAATGAAGGTGAATATTTTCTAACGTACTTGGCTTTTATTTACTCGGTAACGACATTATTCAATAGTTTTTATGTCTTGATACTTCATCCAAGAATGAGGTAGCAGAGAGAAAGGACAACACCTCTATGAAACTACCAAGATTTTATCATTTTAAATGAATGTCCTGAAGCTTTTTTTTGGGTTGATGTTGTTTCTACATCTTGTTTCTTAATTAATTGCTTGCCTTCAAGTGTTTTAGATGGTAAAATTCTAAATAAAGTCATTATTTATATTTTATCTAAAGTCTTTGTGTACACATGTTCTGTTCGAGATATAGGTCTTCACCATAATAAGTTAGATCCGAAATCTTTAAAGCGTATCTTCATACGTTATTCTCGTGTTTAAAAGGACTATCATTGTTATTGTTCAACTTAGAAGAAGTATGTTGTTTTGTGGAAGGTAATGAAACGGTTAGAGTTAGTATATTAGGTTTTGGTTTTGAATTAGAATTAAGATTACAATTAGGAAAAGGATTATGATGTAAATTCTATTTAAATACATTATTTATAATAATAAAAGTACAATGACTCTTGAGTCTCAATCTATCTTACATGGTATCAAATTTTAGAGTTTCAAGGGGGTTAAAATTAGGATTTTTTATTTCTGTCATTGCCAGAATCAAATAGGGGTCTGTATTTGCCGCTGGAGTTAGACACCGCCGCCATTGGATTTGAGAAGTCTAGGCGGCGATCTATGTTCGGTCCAAGTTTTACAGACAAACGTCGTTAAAGCAACGTGCACACACCGATAGGAGGATTTGTTCACCGTAGTCAACAGTGGTGTGAAGAGGTGCGTGGCTCAACATCTCGAACTGCGATCGTTTCAGTTTTTCCTACTGCTGCTCACTCTTCCAATTTGTAAGGTTCATTTTTTTAGCATCGAGTGTCTCGATTTTAGCATATAGGGATTTTAGGAGTTTAAGGTTATATTTTCTACTTTGTTTTATTCTTATTTTAGGGTTTGTTTAGCCACAATCTGCTCTAATTTGGATCTGGTCCTTTGATTATTTATCCAATTTTTTGATTCGTTATTCGTCTTTGGTTTGGTTGAGAATCCACACGATTCTAAGTAAACAGTTATCTCTCACTCGTTCATGTGATGTAACTAGCTGCTCATGGCGATACATAGTCTGTAATCTATAAAAAGTGAAACTTTGATCAGAGTGTAAGCCTACTATGTGAGAGTTCTTAGCTTCAAGCGCTTGGTATGAATGGGTTGTCATGGCTACTAGTGATGACCTCCACAAGCTATGTGCAATATGCACATTTCTTGTGTCTATGTTAGGCATATGGACCTGGAACACAAAAGTCAGAGAAGGCCTACAGTTTAACTGATTTGTCAGACTAGTGTCGGGCGAATAACTTTATCAGACAAAATGTCGGGCGGATGTCTTTAGTGAACCAAGTGTCAGGTGGATGGCTTTATCGAACAAGCGACGTTAGTATACCATTCTTTGATGTTGCCTAATGTTTATTTGGGCAGGGTGATCTCTGAAGACTTGATCAGTGCCAGTGTGTTCATTGATGGTCATGTAACGTACTTCATGAGTTAGTTATTTGGGTTAGTGCACCTAGAGCCCCACAAGGTGTGCTTCTAGGTCATGTAACGTACGTCATGACTTAGTTAGTTGTTGTGATATGTTGAATTTAATTGTTCATGTATTTACTTATATGTATAACTGAAGTATGTATATTGTACCTCGGTTGAAGGTTCTTGTAGAGTATATTTGAACTCACCCTTATTATAGTTTTTTCACTAGGTAAGCACAAGTTGTATGACGATGGCTAGTTGGAGAAGACCAGCTGGTAAGATCGTAGAGTTTTTAGTATGAACATTTAATTTCAATTTTAAATTGTTTCAAGTGTTTGCAAATTGTGGCTTAAGGTTTGAATGTTTTAGAATTTATTTTTTTCGAACATTTACGTTTATTTAAATTATTTTTATTTCAGTTACAAGTGTCTTTTTATCATGTAATGCTAGTAAATATTTCAAGTTAGGGCTAGTTAGAGTCTGGTCTTCGCAGATTGAGTATTAGTCGGATTACCCTTCATTGAATGGCCTTCTCCGTGACCTACAAGAACATAGGACGACTCAAGCCGACATGTGAGGGGTCGATTAGGCTCATATTAGGTGTGATCAGTTTTTTTTCGAACAGGTTGAATAAGCCTCCCCAAGGTGAGTGAAGGCCTCAACGCCTAAGTCTAATCCATGTGTAAAAAGTTCCTTGGCTTGAACGGTTATGCCTCAAGTCGTTTAGCTCAATTTTTTTTATTGTTCTTTTATTTTGTGTTTTCCTTCTCGAGCTGGGTTAATTTCTAGCTTTGGTTGTTGACGATGTTCACTCATAATTTAGATTTTGAAATCTCAATGTTTCATATTTTATAAAAAAAACAAGGCAATATGTAAATTAAATCTACCATAAACATTAATTGAGGGAGAAGGAATGCTACCACCTTTGCACATTGTTTTTCCTCCAATTAGAAAGTCACCAACAAAGGGTCTTCGAGAATCTTGATCGAAGAAAGTAACTCCAAGAAATTCCTCTTGATTAATCTCAATTAATAATTCACAATTTCTTCACAATTTTCTTCACAATTTTCTTAACCCCTCAATTAAGAATATTCACTCTTATTTAATTTCCATTACCCAAAACCAAAAACTTAATTGATTAATGAACCAAATATCATTTACATAGATTTTAAATATGGGTTCAAGTAAATTTAATAAACTAGGATTAACCTAATTAAATCTTGATTAATTATAAAATTAATTGCAACTAATCCTTTAATTAGTTAACGATTCTTTTAATTAATCTTGACCTAAAATGGATTTAATTAATCAAAACACATTTTAATTCGATTAGACAAATTAACATTAAATTGAATTGTTATTATTTAAAGTTTAAGTAACAAAAATTATAACAATATCTACTTGGCTTCGTTTTAATACAAACATATTACAATGTTAATTTCATTCTTATGAATCAAGTTAAAAAGAAATCATCAACTAATCTTTATCAAACAATCAATGGCATAATCACAAAACTCATTCAAACATAGTCCTATCAATATTTTTCTCTAAACAATTAATGTTAAAAAATTGACACATGTAAACGTAAACTTAATGCAAACATGCAAACTAAGTATTACAAATTTTCAAGCCTGCTTAATTTCTTAAAAACAAATCTTGATATCCAACACAATTAGAGACAAAATACACATTTTTTCTTGCCTAATTAAGTACTTCATGTTAAACACGATTTTCAAAAGAATATACATCAACTACATAATGCAATCTTTTAATGAAATATTGACATCCACATTTTTAACTCAAAGTCAAAGAAATCAACAACATAGGCAAGCAAAAAATTAAATAGAGATGCATATCAAACATAAAGAAAAAATAACATAAAATCACTACCATTTAAGCCAAATCAACACTCACAAGATTGTCAAGACCATCCACCTCCACTATGGTACCCACAATCAAAAAAAAAATTAAAAAAATAATAATAAAGTTAGTAGGAGTTACATAAAAAAAATCCAAAATATATCTAAGTCAAAACCAAAGTCAACATCAGTTTCCTATAGTTACCTCATTTAGTAAATTAGATATATTCTTAATACAATTAGTCCATGTGGAAATGATTTAGGAATTTATTACTTGATTGCAAACATTGAAGTACGTATGTTTTTGTGAAGTGAGATGCTTATTACATTGTCAATACATGTAACATCCATGATATTACTTAATTACTTTTAGCATCGCTGTATTTTGTGACATCTTCAAACTGATCATAGCTCTATAAATCAAAATAAACAATCAATCAACCTAATAAGAATATGTAATGCACTTTGACACCACCATACGGAGTCTATAAATTCTTTGGGTGGATCCTTACAATGTTCCTTGGGTGGATCCTTATGATGTTTGTTCCTACCATGTTGTTGCTCTCAACCTCTCACTTGCTTTAGCGGCTTGAATCGATTTATTCATTGTCATATCTTTTGATATTTTTTAAATAGGAAATCAATAAAATGGTTAAAAAATTATCTAAACAAATAATCAAATGAAACAAAATCTCTATAAATGTGGGATTCTATTTCAAACCTTTGATCGAAAAAGATAAATCCTAACCTTTTGAATATGTAATAAGCATTGTTCCAATCGTGTTGGGTTTTTCTTTTTTTGCAGCGATGAAGCTAAACATCATCGATTATGTTGTGAAGAAGCTTGGGGGATGAAATGTGATGAAAGCCCGACACAATCAATAGTGGTTCAGACGGGGGATGGTCGTATTCAATTTATAAGAAGAAGGTGTTGGAGCTCTCTCTATTACTTCACATTGTTTTTGGAATTTCGTAACGCTGCTTTTCCTTTTTTTAGGGACTTTTGAGATTCTCAATGCTCATTCATGAGACGACAATGACTTTTGATGTCTAGTATCACTTCCCCTTTTTTGTCTCCTAATACCCGTTCGAACGTCTTTTCCTTAAGTTATGTTGTGACATAAAATATGGCCCGAAAGTCTCGGAAGAGGCCGGGACCCGAACAAAGGACAAAAGGACCAAAGCCGACCCCCCGGGG
>JBBMEG010078480.1:0-12039 GCA_037832605.1 Cyclanthera cordifolia | reverse complement strand
GGTCATGACCGACACTAAAGGTGTCCAAATGGACACCAAAACAACATTTGGTGTCGGTCGTGACCGACACTAAAGCCATATATTGTCGGTCACGACCGACACTAAATGGTCTTTTGGTGTCTTTTTTGGTCACTTTTAGTGTCGGTCGTGACCGACACTAATGGTCTTTAATGAAACCTGTATTAATGACGGTCGTTTGACCGATACCAAATAACTTTATTGTCAGCATATGCCCGTCACTAAAAGTCCGGTTTCTACTAGTGCCTGGTACTATGGCTAACATCGTGAGAGCTTGTTGTTAGGAGCCAACCTAGTAACCCTAGTGTCTTGTATCTTTTCCAAGTTCGACTTCGAGTTTCCAACTTTATGGTTTCTCGATTGTTGTTGACTTGTAATGGGTGTGAACTTCTGTTAGTGCCCTTGGTTTGCACTGGGTGGAGTTACGTGGAGTTCAAGCATTCAGGTTCGAATTTAAGATTCATGTGGGTTGTTCGATCCTAAGCTACTTTGGTAACCTTTCAAGAGTGTTGTAGCTAATTTGTTTGTTGGTTTGTTCATGCTAAGTATTAAGCATTTGGATGCCTTGAAAGTGTTTTGGAGTTCTAGGATGGAACTCATGGTTCGAGAGTAACTCAAATGCTCAGAGTTTCGAGAACCGGAACGAAAGAAGTGTGGTTGAAGTGTTTTGCACAGATAAAAAGTTAGCTTAAAGAAGGTGCCTTGAAAGGTCTAAACTAGAAATGTTTCGACCTTCTAATGCAAGTATGATGTGTATTCCAAGTTCCTTGCGTTGTTTATGTTTTACTTAGCTTTAGGGGACGAAAGCCTTTTTGAGGGGGAGTAATGTGACAAACCACCCTAAAGTTCTATGGGCATGTTAGGTTTACAAAAAAATAAAAAATAAATTGATGTCACAACTAAGGTTCGAACCAAGATCACCTTAAAAGGTGCAATTTGTCTAACTAACTTCTCTATTAACAATATATTAAGAACTTAAGGTTAGCTATTTATAAAATAGAAAATTAAAGGACCATTTTGCAAATTAGGAAATTTAATCACTAATTTCTTCTTTTTCCCTTCCCTCTTCTTCACGCGATTTTCCCCTTCCCTTCGCAATTTTGTTTTTCCGACGTCTCTCTCTCTTCTTCTCTCGTCGGCGTCATTTTCTCTTTCTTTCTTTCGTCGGCGTCGCTCTTTCTCTCTTTTTCTCTCGCCGACGTCTCTCTATCTCTCCCTCTTGGTCTGTCGTCTCTCGTCGACGTCTCTCTCTCTCTTGCCGACAGTCTTACTCTCCCGTGGAGCTCAGGTATGGGTTCTTATCAATGTCCTATTTTCCGGCTTGGTCAGCTTCGGGTATGTCTGGGTTACTGTCGTTATAAATCATGGAGAGTTGTGTTTTGGTTTGAGTAGTGAAGTCAGAAGCGAGGTGGTTGTTTAAGTTGTAGTCGAGTTAGGCTTGAGTAGTTGATCCTTGGGTTGTTGGTTGTGCTTTTCAAGCTGCAATTTTATGGATTTTCTCTTTGTTTGAGTTGTGCTACCATTTTAGGTGTAACTCTTCAAGCTTGGCTTTTATGGTGTTCGTTAGTTTGTTTCTGCTAGAATTAAATGTTGTGTTTGCTGGTGTTATTGTTTGAGGTGTTCGTTTTTCTGTGGCTGAGTAATGTGAAGTAGTTTTATTGAGCTTGGTTCAAGTTGGACTGGAGGTTTATTGTTAAGTGAGGTTTGACAAGCTTAAACTCGAGTCGAATTTGAGTGTTAAGAAGGGGCGAGTTCTAGATTGACGGCTTGAACCCAAGGCTAGCGGGCGTAAGTGGAGTTGAAGATTGTAGTACCTTCTTATCCAACGAATCCCTTAAGTCCTTAAGGTTATCCGTGTTCTTGTTTGCTTACCGTATATGTTCTTTATTTCATTGTAGGTTCAGAGGCTTACTCGAGTGGTTCCTTTGGGGATCGTGAATCATCCGCTCAGTTCTAGTAAACGAGAGTTAGGGACCCTAACCAGGTGTTGTTTGCTTGTATTTACCTAGAAACATAGGCTTTTTTGTTGTGCACGTTCGTATCTGGAATTATATGTTGCTTTATCATGCTTCGTGTATTTCAAGTTGTATGTTGCTCATGTTTGGCTAGTTAGATGCTTGTAGGATTTCTTGTTGATTTATGTATATGTAAGAAGGATTGTAATTTTGATTCTTGATACTCGTATGTTGTATATGTTTTAGTATCTGATGAATATACTGTGTCTTGTTTAGTACGTGTCCTTACAAGGTACTACGATATGATTATGTATTGTGTGTAGCATGTTACCGTGATGATATGTTCTTATGTACTGAGCCTTAGGAGAATGAGTCGGTAGATTACTTATAATACGTCTTTCTCTTGTTATGTACATGTGTAATAGATTATAGGGTCGATGCATGTATTGTATGTTGAAGTGAGCTTCGAGTCTTTTTCCTTGATAGTGTGAACATGTCTGTCAAATGGCTCTGTCATAGGGTGGTTGCAGTAGACCATAGGCTGTGCTGCTACGTGGCACGTTATGGAACGACCCATAGGGGTGGCTGGAAGCGACAACGTTCTCTAACGGACAAAGGTAGTCAGATGAGAGATATTGTGCTTGTGAAGGGATGGATTGCAACCATCCTGAGAGTGACACGTGACCATTGGGTCTGACCAACGAGTCTATTAGACATGTTGGGTAGCCGAACGCAGTTGGGGTTCGAATAGTCCTTTCTTGTACCTAGTAGCTCCTCGAGATACTATTCGGTTTACAACTAACTATAGCACAGTTGCGAGCACCACAACATGTACGAGTTACAAACTGTCAAGCAGAAGTGTGATCCTGGCTTCGGCTAGTTTATCCGCTAACGCTTGGACATATACTTGCACCTACAGCTGGATAAGCTACGTGCTGGCTTAGTTTAGTGAGCAAACTTGATTGGTTCTTGTTCACCTCACTCGCGCCGGAGATACCCTGGGAGATGTCAGGCGACTGTACACGTGTATCAAGATGCTCCGCCTTACGCGACATGTTCGTGTAATGGCTTTTGGGTCTTATGGCATCGACCGAGGACCTAGTTGTCGTTAAGGGATGCATAGCCTAGTGATCTTGGATGCATAGGGGTGATAAGGGAATCAATCATTGGACGTAGATCCCTTATCGTAAGAGTTAGAGCTGGTAACTTGTTAGGCATTGAGCAGTCGAAATTGCTAAGGCATAAGTGAGCGCCGCGCTAGCAGGTTGGCCAACTTGCTAGGAAGTAAGCAGCAGAAATTGCTAAGGCATAAGTGAGCACCGCGCTAGCAGGTTGGATCGCTCACGGCTCGACGTAGTGCGGGGAATCTCATGTGTTCGGATTGACCCCACCGTGCCAGAGGGCCTAGGATAGCCTGGGCGACTCTAGTGGATAGCCCTTGCTTCTAGGCTCCCTGTTTTACCCTGAAGGGCCGGGTTGTGACTCTGAAGTTTCACGACATTGGCTGGTGAGACTCCTCGAGTATTGCCACGAGTTCTTGAACGTGTGGCACAAACACTCGAGAGTCGGGACGCTTTCCTGTTTGTTTCTGCATGTTATTCTTAGACTTTTTATTAACGTTTGTTTTGTTCTATCTGCTGCATGCACCTCGTGTGCGGTTTCTTATTGAGTTTTCACAGACTCACCCCTTCGTTTTATGTTGGCTATGGATTCAAAACCATAGTTGCAGGTACGCACCAGGATAGATGAGCAACAGCAGAAGAGACACCCGAGGGAAAATGAGTTCGTAGTGTCTTAATTATAGTTGTTTACCTCTAGTTGAGTTGTAACTCCTTCTGCACGAACTCTTGTAATAACTTAGTTTGAGCTATTTTAGTTTTAAAATTGAGATCTCGAGATCTTCTTATTTGTTGACGGCTTGGATAAGATAACTGTTTTGTTTGGAACTTCCAGGGTCGTTTTAAATGCATTTTGAAATGTCCAAGTTATGATTTACATGTTTTGCAGGTATGAGTTTCCCACATTTTAGGGAAAACTCTGCCGAAATTTTTACTAAATTTTCATGCATTAGTAATATCCGTATTATAACGTAACAGTTATAAACTGCGTTGTTACACATAGAAATAATTTTTTTTCATAACACTTATGTTTAATCAATTATCAAATAAAATTTTGTTAATTCTAATTTATTTGAGAATCAAAATTTATTATATATTAAATTTAATTTATATCATAAAAAATGAAATTGTAAAATTTTAATAAAAAATAGAAATTAATTTGAAATTAATTTTTTTAACACTTAAAAATGCTATTATATGAAATAATTAAAATAAAAATATTCAATTATTAATATTATATTAATTTTCTTCATTTTTTTATAAAAAACAATATTCATCTTTTTAATTAAAGATATATATTACTAATAAATAAACTTTAAAAAAATTTTTCTTACTTTAAAATGTTATTATTTGAAATAAAAAAATCAATTTAAATATTTATATTAATTATTTTTCATTATTTTAAAAAACAAATCTCCATTGCATCACATAATATCAACTTTTATCCCTTCCCAATCCTGCACCTCAAACACATACTTTCTATCATTTCTCTTTCTCGTCTTGAACCCCAAACACAGACTTCCTAACACTTTTCATCTCATCCCAACCCGCCATAGCCAAATATGCCCTAAAGGAATTAGTTGACGAGAAGATAATTGTCAACCAAGTTTTAAATAGTAGATGACAAACACAACAATACTAAATATTAGACTAAAATAGAAGATCATTTGGATTCTCCATTTTTTAACATATAAACTCATACTAATATATATTGACTTGGGAGAGAATAGTTTAAAATTTTACCTTTTAGAATGTAATTATTTTCTAGATATACCACTACAAGAAAAAACCCCTTCGGCGTCGGAGCCTTCTGTCTATGAAAAGGTATAATTTAGTTGCATTTGGCATTGACAATAGAGAGCTTTGCGTCGACAGTTTCATCACATTTGCCTCGTCGGCCAAGCCAAATGCGGAGAAGGTTTTGATTTTGTCAGATTTTCTCTTAACAGGCAACAGAAGTTTTCTCTCTTGGTGAAGAATGCAAAAGATACGAAGGTCGCCCTGTTGGCCTGCCTATCACCAGCGACAAAGTATTATTCTATCGTAGTAGATGACAAATGCGACAGAGGTTTGTCATCGTCGCATTTTGTACGAAAATGAGACGTCGTAGCCTCCGTCGCATTTTCTCTCTGTTTTATTTTTTCCATAAATATTTTAAAACGGCTGTTAATAGTTGCGAATCCTTGAAAATTATGTCTTTAATTGGAAATGTTTGAGTCATTTGAACATTTAAATTATAAAAACAAATTCAAAAATATTAATAACGAAAATGAAATAGAAGAATTCAAACATTATTAATGAATAGTAAACGTCCATCGTCATATATTTAGAAGTAAATATAATTCATAACATAACGACATATGCTTAATACAATCAATAACATGAACAGTGAAAGGAAAATATAGAACCCTAACCGAAAGATGAAGAACTATCCTTATAGAGAATGACGATTTGGTAGAGGTCAAACATGTCCTTCCTTTTGCTGGTCCAGCAAACTCATCGTATCTCTGCAATAAACAAGAATTTGAATTAGAGTTCGAAAAACTTAAAAAATTCAATTCTTAAAAAAATCGGGAAGCATAACTGCAAAATTTCATATTACCGAAAAAAAACCCTGTAAAAAACAGTTCAATTCATTTCAATTAGTGGCTATCTTTGCTGCAGGATAGCCACGACACATAATCCATAGAAACGATGTTCGAATGATGGCTAACTTTGCTGCATAATAGCCATCATTCTTAGGACTTATGTGAAAAGAAAGTTAAGTTAAATCAAGAATATTGTGTACCTTTCACTTAGATGGTCCGACACCGCCTCCGCCTTCGAGCATCCTCTGCATTGCCTCTAGTGCGGCGTTCATGTTTTATTGGTTGGCTATTATCATGTCCTGCTCTTTGGTCAACTCCTTGACATGTTCCTTCAGTTACATGTTCTCCAATATTAGTCTCTCAGTTTTTGGATCTTGTTGAGATGCACTACTAGCTGAAAAGGAAAAAGATGTTCTTCCTCGTTTCTCAGGTGGCAAGTACGTCGTGCCTCTTATGTCGTCCGCTCGCCTTCCTAACACAGTTTCACATATTGCTTCCAACCTAGTTGCTTAGTGCATTGGCGTTCTTTCCAACAGTCTTCTTGTTCTCTTCACTAAATTGAACTTTTAGCCACCCCTCCTTAGCGACCCATTTTTTCAAGTTTTTACCCTTTGACGGTCCTCGGTATCGAGTAGTACTGCTACTACTGCCTAAATCAAAAAAATGAACTATGAGATCGGAACATTTTAATCTAATATATAAAAATTATAAGAACTTGATCTTACCTCCACCTTGAGTACCAAATTGACTAGCGACTATAGAAGATACGAAATTAAGATCTATACTACGTTCGGTTTCGTCAAAAACCGAGTCAGTAAGATGTCTCGATGTATTAGGCATAATGATAACCTGCAATTATTAAAGTAGTTTTTTGATAAGTCAAATTGAAATTATGTATAGAGAATGAAATAAACAATTAAACTAACACTTAATCTTCATCATTACTATCGACGCAATCATCTTGGTCTTCATCATTAATGAATCTATTTTCATCTTCTTCATCATCATTGACTGATTACCCCATGTTGTCTCAACATCGAACCGACATATCAAATTGTCTTCTTGATACTCCTCCACTATATTTCTCCCTCTAATTACTATGCATTCGGGTTAATCAATTAGTCCTTCTCCAACATCGTTATTTCCATCTCAGAGACAACGTATAAACATTTATTGAGATTAGCTGCACCACTTTCCAATCTTTTCCATGTTTCGGATCTTCTATATAGAAAATTTGTTATGCTTGGTTAGCTACGACGAATGACTCATTTTTTAACCAGTATTGTGATATATTGATCGTTCTTATGCAAAATGACTTTGATATCTTCCTTTCTTTTTGTCTTTGTTGAACCAGTCACATATGAACATCATTTTTTTTCTCGCACTCTTGAATAAAGCTTCTAAGACTTCAGTAAAAACACCGTAAAAGTTGTTGAAGCCATCAAAACTATCACCTTCACTTTCAACCATTATGTCACTATTTTGTGTAACATGACCAACATCATTCGTTATTCTATTACAACGAACTTTATTCACTATAAAAGTTGTATATGAGCGGTAAAGTGAATTAGGTCTCATAGCCATTACGTATAAATCATTACACTTATTGTCATTCTTTAGCATTTTAAGAACTTCTTTTCTAAATCACTCAGCGAACTCTTGTTCATGTTTTTTTAGACTTTATAGGATGTTCGAACAACTAACCGAATCAATTGTAGATGTTGGCGCAAATAAGTACGTATTTCATCACAATTATTTAGAGTATACCAATGTAGCCTCTTCTTATCCAATAGATTCAACGTGAGATTTGATGCCATGCATAATTGACAGACATTTTGTCTATAGACCTCATACTCACCAAATATTTCGATATTCTAATTACTATCTCCATTCCTATCCGTCCATTTAGCCTAGTCTCCATCTCGTTAAAAAGAGGACGAACAGTTGTTTAAAAACTCATTCATCACATATTCTTCTGCTATACAACCTTCTAACCTTGCTTTGTTTCTCACATGAGCCTTAAGAGTACCTAAACTTCTTTTAGAAGGGTACATCCAACTGTAGTTAACTGGCGCAACAACCTTACATTCATATGGTAAATGAACAACCAAGTGAACCATTACGTCGAAAAATGTTGGTGGGAAGATTTTTTCCAATTTGCAAAGAATTCTTATTGTCGTTTTGTAGGCGATTCAAATCACTTACACGTAACGTCTTCAAACATAAATCTAAGAAGTACTCACAGAACTCAGTAATAGTAGTACTTACATCCATCGGTAAATATTTTTGAACACCAACAGGGATTACTCGTTGTAGCAAAAATGTGGGAGTTCTGTGTTTTCAAACCATTTCAACTTTCCTTCATTCAAACTGACACATTGAGAAATGTTTGATCCAAATCCATTAGAAAAATTAACTGATTTTATGAAGTTTAAAAAATCATATCTGTCTTGACTTGTTAGAGTATAAGTGGGGTGCGACTTCACTAACTTGTCATCTAGCCTCTTTAAGTGTAAATCTCTTCATATTTTAAGATCTTGCAAGTCTAATCGAGCTTTAAGCATGTCTTTAGTCTTTCCTTCAATATTCAATATTGGCTCCAAGGAAGTTGTCGCACACATTTTTTTCAATGTGCATCACGTCTAACTTATGTCGTATTTATAATTTTTACCAGTATGGTAGACTGAAGAATATACTTTTCTTCCTCCAATAGTTATTCGAGCTTTGTTTCCTTTTCTTAACTTGTTTTGATAGATGTTTACTTAAAATTGAAAAATTAATAGTACTTAGTTGGTCTAAAATTTCTTCTCCATCCCATGATTCAGGACGTTCAAAAAGTTCAGACTTTTCATTAAAAAGTTTATTTTTGCGCCAAGAATGATTCATTGGTAGGTAACATCAATGCCTAGTATAAGCAATTTTCTCTCTAATTCGAACACTCGACATTTCTTCCATACAAACAAGGCATGCTTGATAGCCTTTCGTACTCCAACCCGATAATTAACCATAGGATGGTAACATTCCATGAATCAACAGATGTCATTCTACATCTTCGATATAATGTCATGAATTATTCATGCATTTCTTACAAGAACATCCAAGTAAACTAACAAGATTCACATGATTTTTAACCAATCCTAAAAACTGTTTAACAACTTCGGCATATTCAGAGGATCATTTGTCCATATTTCTAATCCAATGTTTATTCACATTTTTCTTCAATATTAATGTAGCACACTCTTTTTATTGTTTGAATGAACAATCCTATATATGATTGGTGTAAAAAAATTTATTAGAATGTGCTATATTAATTTATTTAAAAACTGAAAAACTAAAAAGTAAAAACGAAAAAAGGAAAAACCTAATTCATAGTCTTAAAAAAAAAAAAAAAACTATACCTAATTATTAATATAAAAACTAGAAACTAAATTAAAACAAAACCTAATTCTAAAAACTAAAAATAAAAAATTAATTCGACAAACTATTAACTAATTATTCGTAATCGTAAAACTAGAAACTAAAAACTTCAAACTAAATGAAAACTAAAGCCTAATTCTATAAACAAAAAACTAAAACCTAATTTTAAAATAAAAAACCCAATTCTAAGAAATAAAAACAAAATAAACCTAATTCTAAAAACTAAACTAAAACAAAAACCTAAAACCTAATTCTAAAAGCTAAAAACAAAAACCTAATTCTAAAAACTAAAAACAAAAACCTAATTCTAAAAAGTAAACTAAAATAAAACCTAAAGCCTAATTCCAAAAACTATAAACAAAATATAATTTTAAAAACTAAACAAAAACCTAAAGCCTAATTCCAAAAACTATTAACCGAAACCTAATTCTAAAAACTTAACTCAATTAACAAACTAAAGACTAATTCCAATAACTATAAACAAAAACCTAATTCTAAAAACTAAAAACTAAAAATTAAAATCATAAACTAAAGACTAAAGTAAAGATAAAAACAAATCTCTAAGGAACGAATCTACTTTCATTCATAATCTAACACAATTAAACACATAATCTATAATTTGAAACAAATGTAACCTAAGTTCAAACGAAATAAACACATATACTTACCTTTTGAAGAGATTTGGAAGTTGCAGTTGAGAAATGAGAAAGCGGCAGCGGTTTCTGATGGAAGCGGTGGCATAGTGGGTGGCAATTTTGAGAGATTTTGGGAAACAATTGGGGAAGAAATGGAGAAATGGAAAGGAAATGACGAGTTCAACAATCTGTAATCGGAGGCAAATGCAACGGAATAAGGCTTGTTCGCATTAACCCATTAAAAAAATAATAAATGGTTGGGCTTTGGTGACAGAGTAGCGGTTCTGTGAAGCCCAATCATTTTTTTGCCGAAAATTTGTTTTGGGGGGAAAATATCAAGCAAAGGCGATAGAAACGCTACACTGCCGCCTTTGCTCATTAAAAATAGTGAACGGTTGGGCTTCAGCCCAGAGTACCGGTTCTATCACCAAAGCCCAATCATTTTTGTAATAAATGGTTGGGCTTCGGCAATAGAGTGTTGACTCTATCAACTTTGTTCAATTAATTTTTTTCTTTCAAGCAAAGGCGACAGAGTCAGCAGTCTGTCGCTTTTGCCTTGGGAGAAGGCGATAGATTTGTTTTTATGTCATCGTTCTGCTTAGATAAAGCGACAGATCACCTACTCTTTTGCATTAGCATGAGGCAAATGCAAAGATGTGGGTTTCTATCTCATTTGCTAGTCAAACGCGACAGATTTTTCCGCTGTCATTGATTCTCGTGTCGGCGAAGAGGTATTTTCTTGTAGTGTTCGTACACCATGGAGAGGGGTAAGCAGAAACGTTGTTGGGCAGTACCGGCGACAAGCTTGATAGGAGG
Source organism: Cyclanthera cordifolia (assembly GCA_037832605.1). Classification (NCBI taxonomy): domain Eukaryota; kingdom Viridiplantae; phylum Streptophyta; class Magnoliopsida; order Cucurbitales; family Cucurbitaceae; genus Cyclanthera; species Cyclanthera cordifolia. Next base: position 1,492 of record JBBMEG010078480.1, on the reverse strand, counting down.
GAATGACAGGACTTGCAACGAGCGAATCAAAACCCTCAACGATCAATTGGGCTTCGTAACCGTGGGAGAAGGGATGTTCTTTTCTAATGTTTTCAAAGACTCTTCAACATATCTTTTAAACTTTAGAGGTGATTTTTTTTTCCTTCAAAGTAATTTTGGGTATTAGGTTTAATGATACTCGCGCTCTAATGCAACAATCATCAAGAATCCATGGTTTGGAAGAGGTAGGTGTAAATTCAACATTTTTTTTATATATATTTATTACTCGTCATAATTCCTATTAAATTTTCAAGGATATGTATGGATATGTCAGACGATGTATCTTACACAATCATCAACTCAAATTTTAAAATTTATAATTTTAAGATTTTTCAATGAGGTATGTATGAATGGTTGCATTTTGAAATCATAGTTATTTTTTATTAAAAAAAAGCTAAAAAAGTTAGGAGGGGTATTATTGTTAAAGTAAATTTTAGGATTTATTAATTTAAATTCAAAATTCAAGTTTAGAGATTAATTTCAAATCTAAAAAAAAACTAAACATTTTCTAAATTATTTTTCAAAATAGAGACATTTACTTAATTGTCTCTATGTTTGAACTTGAAAAAAAAAAAGTGTTGTGAGGTCTACATGGGCTCTCCCAAACAATGATGGTAGTAATTTCAAATAAAAACCCCACCTTAAATTTTTCTAAATAATTGTTTCTGAAACAAATTTTTTCTTATTGTTAAAAATAAAAAAGCTATTTATCCAAGTGAATAAAGAAAATAAATATTCTTTAAAAAGTAGTTTTATAATAAATTTAATCCTATTTAACTTCAAAAAAGTTATAGGATTTTATAAACTAGAATTGTGTTTATGATTTGAAAAAAAAGAAAAACTAGAACTGAAGTATTTTTTATTTTAAAATTAAATTTAATTGATATAATTTTATAAAACATAAAAATAGTTTATTCCAATATAATCATTAGTAAATTACACATTAATTATTCATGTACCAATAATAATTATATGAGATGAATAAACTAATCTGATAAAAGAATCACCTCTCCACATATTTAATTCCTTAACAATTATAATCATGTTATTGAACAATTTTTGTCTTTTACCCTATAATATGAATTAAATTCTAATTTGAAGTAATGTTTTTAAATTTTAAGAACTAAATTTCAACTTCATTTTCTATCTCTAAATGTTCGGAGTAGTTTGTGTTCATCTTCACTCTTTTCAAAAACTATGATTTTAAAATATTTCATTTTAGAAAAAAATGTAAACGTCTAGATATTTATGATTTGCCTTAAAAACGTAACAGCTAACCATATATAAACGATATAATAAATTTCCAATGTATCAAATTTACTTTTTAAACAAACGGTAATACTACTCTATTTTTGCATGTCTATTTTTTTGTTTCTAAAACGTACATGTATAAAATTAGGGAATTATGAATACAGTTTAATAACAATGTTCATGTATCTATATATAGATATAT
>JBBMEG010078427.1:0-12045 GCA_037832605.1 Cyclanthera cordifolia | reverse complement strand
CTCTAGATGTGGACTTGGAAAAGGTTGATCTGAGGGCTGCCAAGTTCGTTCTCAAACGGAGGATGATTGAATTTTCATTTTGATGGCGAAGAGGCAATCATATTGAAGAAGCCTTTATCGATGAGTGTTCTGAATTCTAAAACTTGATATCTGAATTCTTTGACTGTCTGACTGATTTTGAAGGCTTGTAGATTTGATTTGTTGGATGCTCTAAATTCTGGATTGTCTGAATGTTGAATTGTCTGGCTAAAAGCTCGAAGTTTCTAACTCTTCAATGCGTGAATTTAAGGTATAGATGGCGGTCGGTACCCGCCATCCATACTAAAAGATGGCGAGCACGTGCCCGCCATCTATTCAAGCGACATCTCATGTTAAGATGGCAAGCACAATAGATGGCGGCCAATGCCCCCTATCTATTGTGACAGCCATCCTTTTTGCAAGCCATCTATTGTGCCAGTCATCTATTGTGTTAGTCATCTATCGTGTCAGTCATCTATTGTGTTAGCCATCTATTGTGCCAGCCATATTTTCTGGAATTCATCTATTGTGCCAGCCATCTTTTCTGCAAGCCCTCTATTATGCAAGTTATCTTTTATGCAAGCCATCTATTCTACAAGCCATTTATTATGGCAGTCATCTATTCTACGAGTCATCTATTATGTCCGTCATCTATTCTATCATCATTTATTGTTCAAAAGAAATTTTGTCTCATCATGTGTCGAGATCATGACATTTATTGTGCCCAACATCTAAAATTATTTCATTTCAGAAAAAAAAAAAGTTAATTATATTTTCCTTTATGACAAATCCTCCAAACTTTCAAACTCAATTCTCCAACTTGAAAAACTACATTTTTCAACCTCTCCCCAAATCTTATTCTTCATCTTCAAAACGTAAACTCCTTTTAACTTCCTTAACACCGAACTCATTTGAACCTTAAACTAATTGTAACTCTAAATATGCATCACGCTTCTTTCAACCCTTAATCTATACTATATAAAAACTAAAACTTTAATTTCCTTCAAAATTTTGGCAGCATAACAATAGTATATTATTATTCCCAAAACCTGTGTGAATCTGTACAGATCAATTCTAATAGCAAAATGACATCAATAATAATCACAATAGGACTCCGTCCCTCAAGAATCTATTCTTAATGTACATAATCTTATCAATTAAGCAATTAAACAAGTACTACTTTATAATTAGTAAATGACTACTTATGTTTTACGGGGTTGAACTACAAATATTGAGATAAGAATATATATTAATCTAAAATAGAGTTAACAATTTATACATTACATTTAAAATATATAGAAAACGTACCAGTTTCTTGATGTGTGTATTGGTATTGGTGATAATCTCGCGTATGTACAACTAAACATAGAATCCACACTCTACTAAACCGAATTGACGAGGGCACTACAAGTATAATTTTGATTATCATTTGTCCAAAAAATATCACTTATGAAAAATATATTAAACAAGAAATGTTGGAATATAATCTACTTTACCTTCACACATTTCTATATAAATGGAGTGCGAGTGAGGGAGTGTTTTATTTTCCACATTCGATATGCACTAACAAAGTGTACGAGATTCCATATTAGGATAATAAAAAATACTCATTGAATATTATATTATAATATTTTTATATAAAAACTTACGTATTTACAAGTTCTTGCAAATCTTTATCTATCTCCTTATGATTTAGAGAATTTAGGACATAAACTGTATGCTCTGGCGGAAGGATGACCACCAAAATCAAGTGTTGCCTATAATAATTAAACAAACATTTTTATCAACCATTTATGTAAATTAAAAAGAAATTATATTCTTACAAAATTAAATTAACAAACCGTACCGGGTGTTGTAAGGAAATATTACTCTTTGATTCATGTTCTTCATCATGCTTAGCCTATTTGCCTTGGAAACAACTTTCTTCAGTTATGCCTTGGAAATAGGCAAAACTAGCATGGTCACATACGAGATAATTACTAAGTATAGTCTCATCGTATGATTTCCATATGGACCTGAAAATAAATTTATTAAATATTATTGATAAGAAACATAGAAATTATTAAATAATTATTAAATAAATTGTGTTACTTACATTATGTTTGTTCACATGGCATAATAGCCAATTTCATTCATCTCGATATATTGGAAGATGTCGTCACGATCAAGAATGTAAAATTGTTCAGACCCTAGCAAGTTTGGCGGTGTGGAAATTTGTATTATCTCTTTTGCGCCCATGTTCGTTAGTGCATAACCATACACTGATTTCAACAATGTGGGGAGCATTGTTCTGTATAATTGGTTTGAATATTGGGACTTTGCTAACAAAATCTTCTTACCTTTATTCGATACAGAAGGTTATGACAAATCTTTCTTCGAATGCTCCTTCTTCGAATAATCAAACTTAGAATGTTGTGATAAAAGTTCTAAGTATTTATCTAATTATGCATGTGAGATAAAAATATATAATTCTAAAATATACATTTATATCTTTTTTGGGGGCAATCAAGGTTATCACCCACGCACGAGGTCATGGAACAAATGTGTTGATGGCTTGTTCAAGGAATTGCAATTTCTCGATCAAAGAAATAGGCAGGTCTAAATTTTCGTTGTCATGTACAATCATATCAACCATCACCCGCATGTTGTACTTCTCAAGAAGCAAGCCATATATTTTGCTAAATGCACCTTTTGATTCATACTTTGTGTCAATTGCAACAATGTTATCTATGAATTCAAGGGCAATTTGACATGTCATACCCTTTAAAAAAGATAAGAATTAAAACAACTTATATATTAATACATACACTTCAATTAAAGGTACCTCTCCTAAATCAGTGATGGGCTCTTCGAATGACCCTCTCACATCCTCTTTGGCACCAACTTCGACATTATCTTCATCATCGACATTTGCATCAATTCCGACATTAACTTCAGCATCATCACTTAGTCTAACTTCGGCATCATCTCTGATGCCAACTTCTCCCACTACTTGGACACCATGTCCATGCATCATAGAGATATTACTGCCAACACTTGCAGTTTTGAATCGTTGAACACTTCCATCATCGATCTTTGTAGTACTTTGACAGCCGTATTTGAAGTTTAGGGATGAGACAATAAATTCACCAATTCCTCTAACACGCCCTCGATGTTCCGGCGTGCCCAATGTATCAATTAAAACATCTACACCCTGATGTAACTGATGAAGATTTCTTGTAACCAAACAATATTTCATTAAAGTGAATATTAAATGCAAAAAACTTTAAGTACAATAATAATCATGAGCATAACACTTACAATTCGACTACACCTTTCGATAATGTCTGGGTCTATAATCTCTTTCTTTTTATTTTTTCGGGCTTTTATCCATAGCGTTGAGCGATATGATGGATCAGTGGTATCATTTAGAGCCTATGATAAAATCCACATCACGTTAGAGTATATGAAATTAGCACTAATAAGAATATAGATAAAACTTAAGATACTAGAATTATTGTTACTTACAAACTGTACAACTATAAAAATAGAAACATGCGTAAGTACCTTAAATGTTTCGGACAATCAGTCTTTAACAAAATAATCTCATTAATCTTTTGGGATGAACTCATATAAACGAAGAGGTGATGCAAGTGCTCGGGGCGTTTATTATGATATTTCTTGATGTGTTTTGAAGATTGTATCTAAACGTCCTGAATTTTTTCAACACCGATAACATAACCTTGTGTCTAGATCTAGGATCCAACAAGACATCTAAAGACAATATGAATTTTTAGATTAGTAATACATTATATCTACTGTATATTTATATGACTATGTAGTATATAGTATTCAAGTTTTACCTCTAGGCAGTCCCATATTTTTTCTTTCAAGTCGTTAGGGACATCTTTCTTCCAATCACTACATGTAGAGGTATAGATTGTCTAACAAGAGCTCTGATGAAACATTGTAATTGACTACCATTCTCGTCAATTTCCTAAGCATCGTGATTATACTGAACAACCAGGCGTTCACCAAACAACCTAGCTTGTGCAAGCTCACGCATTATTGTGATGCCTCTAGTAGATTGGTTTTGACAAACAAAAGTGTTCTCCTCGTGGATATCATCACTCTCGGAGTCAAATATAATATGAATCTGCATAAGAAAAAATGTATGTTAAAATTACGATCATATAAAAAAGAATATAAGTAATTAAATACATAGAACATAAATCTATTTATTAAGCCATATACCCTCACAATCTCTTCTAATGTATGTGGATGAGTCATCATCAACAATATCGGGCAACATTTGTCTAAAACCATAACCACAATCTTCACTGATATCAACTACATCATTATCGTTTTCTTCTACTATTCTCTGAGAAGAACTTAAAACCATATGCCAACTAGGATTAAGTGGATCTTAAATGTAAAACACTTGCTTTGCTTGAGTGGCCAGTATGAAAGAGTCAGATTTATGAACAATTCGATTAAGATTTACAGTTATAAATCCATTGTCATCTAACTTAACTTAAATCCGATTCAATTAAGATTTACAGTCATTTTCTCTCTCCTACCTCTACTCAAAACGCGAGAGATCTGTAGCGTTTGCCATACAAAGCCTCGAATGGAGCCATGTCAATGGTGGATTAATAACTATTATTATACACAAACTCCATCTAGTACAACCACTGATCCCAACTACTAGGGAAACCAAGAACATAAGCCCTGAACATATCCTCCAAAATCTTGTTGACCCTCTTAGTCTGACCATTAGTCTGTGGATGAAAAGCAGTACTGAACTTGCACAAGGTTCTAAAGCATTCCTCGAATCCATTCCAGAAGCCTCAAGTAAACCGGATGTCTCGATCTGAAACAAGGCTAACTGGTACCTCTTAATAACGCACAATATCTTTCAAATACAACAAAGCTCACTTCTCAACAGAGTAATCTAGCACCTCTGGTATAAAATGGGCGCACTTCGTAACTCGACCCACAATCACCCATATTACGTTGAAACGTATCGGCGTTCTAGGGAGACCTGATATGAAATCCATAGAAACATCTTCCCACTTCTACTCCGGGATGTTCAAAGTTTGCAACAACACTACTGGTTTTTGCCTTGGCGCTTTTACCTCCTGACAAGTCAGACACTTACTAACATACTCCGCTATGTCTCTTTTCATGTTATTCCACCAAAAGCTCTGATTTAGATCTTGGTACATCTTGGTACCCTCTAGGTGCCAAGCAAATGGTGAACTGTGAGCATCTGACAACAACTCGGCCCTGATCTCGGCATCAGCTGGAACCACTAGTCTCTATCTAAACTACAACCTACCATCAGATGCAATTGACCAGTCATGCTCACTCCCGTTGTAGTAGCTACTACTAACTTGAACTTCAAGGTTTCAATTCAAACTTAGCAGATGAAACAAAATGTGCAGATATGAAAGAATGAGAGGAGCCTGAATCAAAAATACGCATGCAAAATGACCAAATATGGGTAAAGTACCTGTGACTGCACTGCCACTTGCATCAGCCTCCTGTCTGGTGGTAGCATAAACCCTACCCCATGCTTGGCCAACCTAACTACACGTGTTATAGCTGGCTGAGGTGCCGTCACTAGCTGCTGACCACCCCTATAAAAGTAGTTGTTTGCAAAATGGCCCGACTTGCCACACTTGAAACAGGCCCTAAGGGCTGCATTACACTGACCTCTGTGCCTTGCCACAATGCTTGCACTCTTCCACTTCTTGGGACACTGTTGTCGACTGGTGCTGGACAGGTCTAAGCGGTGGATAATCAGTTTAGACTGTTGTGGCTCAGGTCGGCGACTGTACTGGCGGTCGAAAGTAGAACTGTGCTGCTCAGGTCTGTAACTACACTGATTTGATATGTAACCACCCTGCTCGGATCTAGGCCTTCTCCAGTTGGACTCTCTATCCCGGTTCTACTCGTACTAACTGTAAGGCTTCTTCTCCTGGTAGTTGTTATACCCTGATGGCCTGTAGGACTCAAACTTCCTTTTAAAGCCTAGGTGGTGCTGGTCAGGGTTGTAATCTTCGCCTCTACACTTCCTTTCAGATTCTTGGCTAAGTTCACAGAGTCTCTAAAGGTGACCAGCCTATGAGCCATAACATCTGCTTGTTGCCTCATGTGCAGTCCATTCACAAAATACCTTATTTTCTACTTGTTAGTAGGAATCAACTCCTTAGCAAAATGAACCAACTTGTTAAACCTTATTTCGTAACTAGCCACAGAATCTCGACCTTGCTAGATGCTAGAAATTTGCAGATCTTATCCTATCTTTCTGCCTCGGTAAAGTACTTGTCGTAAAAAGCGGTCTTGGACTAAGCCTAATCGATGGATTTATTAGTAGACGTCCTCTTCTTCTTCTCTGCCTTGTACCAGGGTTTTTGCTTCGCCATATATGATAAAAGCATTTCATCTCATTGTATGGTTCTCGGGACACTCCATATGATCGTACAGGTCCTCCATATCCTCAATTTATGTATCAGTCATTAACAGGTCCATGGAAGAGCCATCAAACTCTTTAGGGTCAAACTTCTTGAAATCTTTGATCCTTTTAGTGTTACCAGAAGCACCTTACACAGTCTTGGTCTTATTCGGCTCCACTAGGGTGGGCATTTGCATTACTTGTTGTGTTGTCGCTGTTGTTATGGCTGCTGTTGTGTTCTCACTGCGTTCAACTATGATATACTCCTGTTGTCGTGTGAGAGCTACCGAGGTAGCACTGACCTTTGGGCCTTCCCTCTGTAGGGTGTCTTCTCTCTATGAGGCAACCGCTCTAGGTGAGGCAACCTTTTGCTGCGAAACTGCCATAAATACAGGCAACAACTCTTGTATCGTGCCCCTGATCATCATCTGGATGGAAGTCATTACTTCAATAGTGAATCCTTGCACAAGCGTCGCCCTTGCTAGTGGGTTCAAGGTCCCGGTTGGCTGGCTAGTCGCTTTGGTGTTCCTCTTAGGGACAGCTGGTAATCCAGTTCCTCTTCCTCTTCCTTTGCCCCCTTAATTATTACGGCTAGCATTGCTACGGGTGGGTCTCTCAGACATACTTCTAAACTTCAAGGGAAACTCGATCTCTCAATTCCCTCCCCATCAACAGTTATAAAGATTATTAAAACATAACACAACATAACATTGCATATCACACCACGAAACCATAAATCAAAATTAATTCTTACTACTCATGCTTATAAGTACTACACATCCGTTACCTGAAAGCGATTGGTAGCTTGAGACCATGGGACTCAACAACTTACAATGTAAGTGAGTCTACAGAATCTATGACTCTGAGTTCTGATACCAACTGTAAAGACCCAGCCAAAACTAGGGCCACTTATAGGGCTAAGCCCTAAATGCATGATTTAAATGGTTCTTAGAGAAAAACATAAAACATGACAATAAATACCTCATTTATCAAGTAATAAAGTCGTTCGAACACATGTAAAACGGGTATCCAGTTATAAAGATATCAAGGGGAACTAGAGAAATCGTCATACAACAGAAATCAGTCTTGTTAAGGAAATTCAGACGAACAAATGCGGAATAAAGACACATGCACTAAATCAGACACGATACATCACGAGCCCATGGTCTTCCCAGCGCCCGATTATCCATCCTGGTGAGCCCATGCATACCTATGAGGAGCACATAAAGGTAAAAGGGTGAGTTATTTAAACTGAGTAAAGATCCCTAACCGGGATCAGCACAAGTAAAATATTAATAACAGAAATTCAAGTAAAAGATGCCTTAGCAATAATAGCAGCAGGGTCCATTTAGGACCATGCAGTTCTAGGATCTTTCAGTGAGTAGTAAAGGTGACTTCGGGGCTATCCCTATGGGACATGCCACTCCCGAACCCTGCTGGGTAAGATCTTGTGCTTCCGAGGCAATCTGTATGGGATATGCTACTCCCAGGTCTTCGTTAAAATAACGACTTACAAGTTTATGGATTAAGTTGTTTCATTCACCTCATGGCACATATGTTATATATATATAATTCTAAACATAACACACTCTTTAAAGAGTAGATAGCAGAAATCAAGGTAAGTATAGCATTAAACAGTTGATTGAATCATTTAATCATGAAATTTAACCCTAGATATGACATAACTAGGTTCAGATACCATTACCTTGGCAAAATTCACTAGGCTCTCCTTAAAATGCTCGAACTATGCGTCTTGGGGCTACTTCCAAATTTAGCTAGCAAAAACAGGATTAAACAGTCAGAATTTGGCCTTAAAACTATAAAAATGGACTAGGGACATCGAAAATACCTAAAATCACTACCTGAAAATTTTTCGACGAGTCGACGGCGTCGTGTGGCCAGAACAGTTACTGGTGGTGGCGGCGCGTAAAGGAACGACGACGACATGTGAGTTCCACGCATAGGGGACAACGGTTGCAGCTTCGGGTGCACGTGGCGCACTCTAATTGCGGGACTCAGGCTCAGGCGACAGCCTCAGCAAACTCAACCAATGCAAAGTTGGGGGCGTCAGACTTGTCGGCGGTGGTTGTCAGCACGGAAAACTAAGGCGGCACGGAAAAATGACCATTTTACCCCTAGTTTTCAAATTCTGACTTCACCCCACTCGAGATATGATTTTAATATATAATTTTAACTCAATATAAATTTCAAAAACACTTCCGGGATCCCCGGTAAGCCCAAAGATTACGAAACTAACCTTGAAAATTAGGGAGCTAAAGGACGGGTTGTTACACGAAATGAGGAAGAAATGGTCGTCTTGGTGAAGTTCAGTGAACGGTGAACAAATAGGCAGTGAATGGTGAAGAAATGGAGAAGAAAAGAGGAAGTAATGGGGGAAAGATTGGCTTTCAGGTGATGTTTGACGGAGAAAATAAGGGGAAAGAAAGTTCGGGTGAAGTTGGGTAGAAAACGAAAAAGAAAGATGGCGGGTGAGTAGATGGCGGGCGGCTCGCCATCTATTCGGAATTTAAAAAAAAGCCGGTCTTATAGATGGCGGGCAAAAGTACCTGCCATCTATTTTCCGACCGCCATGAAACATCCGTGTTTTGAAATTCTATATTTTCTAACATGTCATCTATACTTAAAATTGTTGTAGTGCTTTAGTCTTGTTCTTAGGATCATAACTCTAATCTATTTCTGAAGTTTTCATAGACTTGTGGGCTCGTGTTTTATGGGTCTTTGGGCGTGAACCTTGGACATGGACTTTATGAGTCTTTCGGTTCACTACATGGAACTTAATTTAATTTGGTCCTAAAATCCAAACAAACCAACTTTTAATCCAATTAGTTATGGAACAATTATAAATTTGTAATTGACCCAATATTTAGATGGATTTATTTGTAAATGTTGTGATAATTTATTATTGGTCAAAGTTTTTCAGTCAACAAATGCCATTTTCGAGTTTTATGAATAAAGATGTGTGCATGAGTCTTGAAAAAGTCAGATTGAAATTGACATAAAATTCTTGGTGTTAATGTCAACTTCTTGAGATGTTTTAATTTAACCACGATGTGAATTGATCAAAAAAAAATGTAACACCTTTATTATGCAAATTAATTAAAATTTTGAATTTAGTCCTTGGACATAAAATCTTGGTATAAAATGATGTAGATTTTATTGTCTACCTAATTTTGAAATTGGAACCTTGTTTTGGATAAAATTGGAGAATGCTCCAACCTACTTGCAACTTAATTTTGATTTTGATATATATTTTATATATTGGAAATCAAATCAGAGAGACATCTGGAGTTTTGCATAGAATTTGCTTGGAATCAGATCTCAAACTTCCGTTTCTTGAATAAATTCTGAGTAAAATTAATTGGAGGCAGGTCATTGACCGTAATCTTACCAAATTGGTTTAATTGAATATCCCAATTGCACTATTGTCTACTTGGTTTACGAAATGGTGATTATTGATTGGTTGTTGTATTCATTAGAATTGCATGCCTCGGGAACAATTTTGGAATAAAATAATTCCCAATCTTTGATTTTACCTTTGCGACAAAATGGCATATATCAAACATTTAGTTTCCATAATTGATAAGATATTGTGTGGAATTTTATTCTCTCATCATCCTAGACGTCTTTGTATTTTGAGATTGATTTCACTAAATTCGAGTTTAGGGAGTTTATAAGTTGTCGTTGTACGTTGCAAATAGTTGCAGTCGTTCAAGTTTGATAATTTTATTTATAGTTTATTCGTCGGAGTTCGTACCAACTTCTGCTACGTACGTCAGAGTTCGTCCCACCGGAACCTTGTCTGCGAGTAACTCTCTGGAAATCGTCCAAATCGTCCAAATCATTGAACTTTGGAGTTGATGAGAGGAGCGGAGAGAAATGGAGAAAGAAAAGAAAATTGAATAAAATGAAGATATAAAGTATTTGTTTGAGAATTTGTATTATAGAGAGGAGAGCTTGTAAAACAAATTATTGGATTTTAAGTTTTAGGAGAGAAGATGTTTCTTTTATATTAAATTTAATATAAAGTTTAATTGAGATTTTTATTCTATGAGAGAAGCTGTTTATTCTAAATTAAATTTCATATAAAATTTGATGTGAAATTTGATGTGATATTGTAGAGAAATTAAGAAAATGTTAAGAAAGAGTTGGAAAGAGATTATGATGTATTAAAAATAAATAAGGTCTGCTCTTCCCATTTCTTCTCTCATACTTCTCCCCTAAATCCAATCACCTCTAAGTTATGTATGTTTTTTTTTAATTTTTCTTATCATTTAATATTTGCCTGCACTTTTTTTGAATCTCAAGTATCAAAAAAAAAAAAAACATTCTCTACATAAGTTGTATCAACAATAGGTATATAAGTTTTTTTTTTTTTTTTTTTTTTTTTTGAAGTTGTATATATGTACGTTTATTTATGTTTTTTTTTTAAATTATTTAGGTAACAAACAACTCCGACTTAACATTATTTGTTTGCTTACTATACATTTCATTTTATTTCTGACTTTTTTTAAATAGACTATTTATTTTGTTTATTTATATAACTCATATTCATATATCATGCAACTCTTGCTTTATTGTTCCTTATGTCTTGATTAAGAACCTTCTTTTTTTGCCTTCTAGTGGAATTCATTTTGTATATTTTAGTGATGTCCCTCTCCTGGACTAAGTACCGTCTTTATGAGATGACTTGTATGGCATACGCAACGGTGGTCACTCGAGCCTTACAATGATGTTACTTTCTGCCTGCAATGGTGGTCACCTTCTCTTACCGTGATGACACTCATGTTGGACAAAGTGCTATCTTTATGAAGTAGCTTGACATACGCAGCGAATGTCACCAGACCCTTACAGGTATGTCACTCCTGCTCTTTTGTCTGCATTGGTGGTTATCTACTCTTGCAATGCTAACACTTCTGCTAGACCAAGTGTCTTATTTGTAAGGTGGCTTGACATACATAGTAGTGGTTACCAAACCAATTTTATTTTAGGCAATCCACTTTGTACTTACAGTGATGTCACTCCTGCAATGCACATACAACGATGGTCACCCTTTAGTGACGTCACTCCTGCAGGACTAAGTGCCTTATTTATGGAGTGGCTTGGTATACGCATTAGTGGTCATTACACCCTTTCAGGTTGCTAGTGTGCATTTGGTATCTTCTTCAAACTCTTACTCATGTAATATTTTTTCATTCAGTTTGTGCATATACATATTTATATTTCAGAAACATTACTTAAGTATGGACCTCGAATAATCCTAGGATTTATTCACTAAAGTATATGTGTTGTGTTTATAAACACAATGCATTGTGATATATGAAAGATAATACTTGCATTTAGAGCACTTGTCGCCAAAATCTTTTTTTTTTCATTACGACATTGATGAGGTCATCATGGCCAAGCAGAAGAATATTTGAAATATTTTTAATTATTTATTTTCAATATTAATTATTAAATTTTCTCATATTCACTCGAGTGTCCCCCGCATCTCATAACTTCCCACTATTTCTAACCTCTCATATTTATATTTAGTATAGTCAGAGAAATAAAAAACAGATTGGTATAAG
>JBBMEG010078417.1:0-12046 GCA_037832605.1 Cyclanthera cordifolia | reverse complement strand
GTAGAGAGGACATAAATGTGATTGTGAGTTGTGATAGTCAAAGTGCTCTACATTTATCAAAGAATCATTCTCATCATTAAAGAACTAAACATATTGATGTTAGATATCATTTTGTTAGAGATGTTATCAATGATGGTTCAGTTCAAGTTAGAAAGGTTAGTACTTATTCAAATGCGGCTGATATGTTTACAAAAGCATTATCATTTGATAAATTTGACGTTTGTATGAGAATGTTGAATATGAGTGCAGGATAGTGTTTTATTTTCTACGTATTATATTGATGTATGATGTTGTTTGCTTATTCCAAATTAAAGTATATGCCAAGGTGGAAATTGTTAGAAAAATGGCCTAGATTTTAATTAGGATTGTTAATTAAACATAACTTTTCTAATCAATTTCATTAATACATAGTTAATAAAGTTAATTAAGATTAGTTAAATAACTAATTTTGGAAAAAGTTAGTTGTTTTATTAAAATTTAGTTAGGGAGTTTTTAAAACTAACTAGAGATTATCCTATGTTGCCAAAACTATGGTTTCCATATGCACTCTTTTCACAACTATAAATATGTGGCTTGTCTTCACTAATTAATTAAGCTTTTGATGGTTTTTGAGAGAAATCACCAAGATTACAAACTTAATTGTGTTTAAGTTTTTAAAGTTCTCTTGCAAAGAAATCAAGGGTGATTTGTGTAAAAAGGAAGGAAAAGATAGGGCATTCGAGTCAATATACTTAATTGGAAAAGAGAGAAAGAAATGAGGAGAAGTCTTGGAGAAATTCTCCTCTTTCGTGCAGTTGGTCGAGACCCATACCCAGGCTGAGACAGAAGGGAAACAGCGTTGGAGGGGCTTCCTTCGCCATTGCTTGAAAGAAGAGAAATAGCGTCGAAGAAGATCTCTGTCGCCAACACTTGCAGAAGAGAAGAGACCCCGACGGAGAGGGGGTCTCTGTCGCTGATTCTCACTGTCGTCATTTCCAGATTGTTCGGGGCTGGTTAGTTGGAGTTCAAATTCCATTTAGGTATTGTGATTCTTGAAGATTAAGAATAAAAAGGGGTCATCTCTCAATTAGGTGTCTCTTTAACATTTTTCCCTTATTTCTTGAAGTTTCATAAGCAATCTTTAGGGCAATTTTATTAGTTATCGAATTGGCATCGTTTTATATCGTATTTAGTTCGTATTATTGATTGATTATGTAATTGTGAACTTGTTCTGAACAAATCTTCTAATAAAATTGTCTCAGCTAGGCTACGCCTCAGGTGCTCGTGGATGTAGGACTTACGTTCGAACCACGTAACTCTCGGTTTGGTTTTTCCTCTATTTCTAGCTATTTTTCTTTGATTAATGCATGCTGGAAAATTTTATCAATTAGTAACACTTGTGAATTAATGATTTTGTTGTCATTAAAATTCACAAAATTGATATATGCTTAGAGAAGGTCGAAAGGAAATAATTTCAACAATTTTATGTTCAAGATTTGAGTGAAAGTCAATCCAAGTCGAAAGACCGTTGAATTTCAAGACAATTCAAGATAAATGTTTGTTCCACCTTGAAGTTAAGATTAACGTGGAATTAGTTTCAAGTTGTCTTGAAATTTGATGTCATGTTCAAAACTATATTATGTTTGTGAATTAATATTAGTTAGTACAGCCCAAACAGAAAAAATAAGTTGAAAAGGACCCAATTTAAATTTAAACGAAGGCCCACTTATCTTGATTTATTTTAGATTGGTTCACGTATTATATGACCCGGTTCTTTGAAAAAGTTCAAAACCGGTTCTCGAATGAAAGGCTGAGATTTAATCATGATAGAGGCTGGGTGTATGGCTGTGATGTTGCCATCCTTGCCCTGTTGCCTTGTCAGTTCTTCTTGCATGCTCACCACGTTGATTCCACTTCTTCCTCGGCCATAAAAGCCTTCTCTTGACCGAGTTGCTTCATTTTCGACTCACCCTGCCTCGTTTAGAGACGGCTAGGGTTCTCTCGAATTCTACATCGAAGTCTTTGCCGATCTTTGACGTTCTTGCTCCTTGATTAGATTTCTTACCAGTGATAGTGACAACCCAGGCTTTCCAAAGCTTGGTTTGTTGCTTCCTCACTAATTTTACTTCTTCAGTGACAATTATAGCAATTTCTTGCTATAATCGTTACTTGTCTTGAGATTCTTGAGACTTCTTGGTGAAGATTTGAAGATCATAACAGCAATAGAGGTAATTTCTTTCTTATCTTCCTCTTTCTTGTTTGTTTACAGTTTTCTCAAAAATCTGTTTGCATTTCTGACCATGTTTTGTTTCTTCCATGTTTTATGTTTGTATTTCTGCATCAAACTGAGATGAGTAAGACGAACATACAAGAGTAAGAGAGAAAGAAAAAAACTACAAAACAATTTACGTGGTTCAGCTCAATAGTGAGCCTACGTCCACGGAGCAACCAAAACAGGTATGTACTTTTATTTGCACTTTTAAAGTTTTGTGTACTTTACATCTTTTTCGTTTCACTCACATTCACATTTCCCTCAGCTTTTTTATTTATACACACTGCCAATGATCATGTACTTGCAAGAACACAAGCTCATAGGATAGAGCCTAGGTGGTTAGTGCTTTTGGTGGAAATAGAGAGCTTGTTGGACTTCAGTTTTGTCCAAACTGAAGTTCGTTAGATGACTGTTAGGAGCAGAACTCGAACGACTATTTTGCAAGAAGCCTTACATTAATGTGTGACTTTTGTTCATTCTTAACAATGTTCAAGAAGATGAAGTTGATCAAAGTTAGAATGATGTGAATTGGGATGATATTTTCAAATTTTATCCATAATCAAATTTCAAGTGTGGTAATTTTGTTCCAAGTTCAGACTAAACTTTGGGTAAAGTTTTAACCTCCCCTAACTTCAAATTTGGAATTATGCAGAATATGAATACTACTCTAATACTAAACCAAAATTTCATGTCAAGAATCAAATTGCTTACCACAAGAATCAAATTGCTTACCAAAGTTTTAATTTTTATGATGCACGTAGAGGTGCTTCATTCAGTTGACATTTAAAACAGAGAGTTAGGTCATCTGCAAACTATCTTTTTAAAGATTCATCCACACATGCGGGTGCATTAACCTCCAAGAGGACCATTTATTGACTCAAACACTTTGGCCAATTACAAATTGGCACATCATTAATTTTATAATTTATAATGTAATTAAATTAAAATTTTGGACTGATTACAATTCAGTATTGTCCCAAACTTAATTGGTTACAAGTTGATTTATTGGAATTTGAGTGAAAATTAAATTACACTCAAGTCCATTTAGTAAGTCTGAATAAACGAAATTCAAGCCGTATGGTAAAGCCCAAGTCCAAGTGGTCATGCCCAAAGGCTCACCGAAGCCCAAACTGATGGTCTATATGATCCCTATAAATAGAAGAGTTCGTCTTCATTTCAGGTGTCTAGAAATTTTTGTAATTTTAGAAAGAATTCACAAAGACATACGATATTATTCAAAAATTTTAAGGATCGCACACTTTTGTAGTTTAAAAGTATTTCCAAGGTCAAGCAATTTAATAAACAAGTCGTTCAAACACGAAGAACATGTATCTCATTCTTGAAGTAGAGCATCAAAGAGGATAGACAAGTCAATAACTGATCCAACAATCAATAAATCAAAGATCGATCATCAAAAACCAACAAATGAACGACGGACCTAACGATCATCATGTCAAAGACGATCATCCAAGTAGATCAATGTGTCATAGATCGATTATTCAAATAGATTAACAAGACAAATATCGATCATTTAAACAGAGTTACAAGTGAAAGATCGATCCAACAATCAACAAATTAAAAACTGATCGATCAAGGATCAACATGCCTAGATGTCGAATCAATATCAACAAAGTGGACTTGAAAATAACATGTGAAGTCTTCAGGACAAACTCAATCCTAAGAACATGCCAGAAAATTCTTGAGACACATGCAACCTTGAGAACAGGCTTTAAAGCCCTTAAGATATTTGTACACAAATGAGAAAAAAATGATAGGAATTATCTAGATATTGTACCTCCTACTCACACCATATTCAAATCAAATCAATACAAATATAGTTTTTTATTATTTATACGTGTCATTCGTACAAAATCTTTCACTAACTCATCGACATTACCCGACAACACAACTTAGCTATTGTCTACTTCAACAACATCTTGAACCAAAGACTTGTAGTAATCTTAAACCTTCATTGATAACTTTCCATGGAAGAGGATGACGAGCCTTTCCCAACGAACGATCAAGTTTTTCGTAACCACCACTAAAACATGGGCATAGTGATGATGAGAATGCTCTTTCTTATACTTGTATATTTTTTGAACATTCAAAAAATCATTGTGGCCTCCCCCCGCAATGTTATATATCCTATGTGTGTGTATATACATATAGTTTTTAAATTTAAAGTACATTTTTATATTGAATACAAAAGTTCCATCTTTAGCATAACTTCATTTGCTATAGTTATTTTCCATGGTATATAACTATGACACCCAAGAGGTAATTAGGCAACTTTTCTGTTCGGAGAACTCAAGCTAATAATAAACTTTGTTCTTGCACTCTTACTCGAATTTAATATTGTAGACAATGTTTATAAAGGCTCAAGCTTCCAAATACAAACTATTGTGATCACTTCCATATAATTTCAAAATTGGAAAATATTAGTTTTATTATTATTTATGGTTCATAAAACATTTTAATATTCTTGTTTAATATTTATTGGTTTGTTATATTTTGTACCAATTATTCAAATGAGATGTAGACAAATAATTTATATTTCTATCGATTAGTATATGTGTTTGTATTTATTCTTCTAATTCTTTCTCTCTCATGTGCAAATATTTCAAAGACTTTAGAACTCGTTCTCAAGATTGAATATTTCTCAAGGACTAACCAGCTTCTTCTTAAGGTTGAATTTATTTCCTAGTTTTTCCAAGTTGTTCTTAAGATTAAATTTGTCTTAAGGGCTTCATACCTTTTTCTCAAGTTCAATTTAGTTTGATCACTTACTTATTGATCTTTAGATCGGTCATTGACTTATTGATCTTCTTTAATGATTGATTTCTGACATGTTGATCATTGGACGGGTTGTTGACTTGTTGGTTTTTTCAATAATTGGTATTTGACTTGTTAATCTTAAGATATCGATGGTTGACTTGTTGATCTTCTAGAATGCTTCACTTGAAGAACACGATGCATGTTCTTCGTGTTTAAGTGACTTTTTTATGGACTTGTTTAACCTTCAAAGTACTTATGAACTTTGAAACTGTGTTTGATCCATAGAAATTTGGACAATTCATCTACCTTAGTGAATTCTCTCAAGAGTTTCAAATTTATGTTCTTCGTGTCTAAGGGACTTTTTTTCATTCTTCTATTTTAATTATAGCATTTTGAAAAAAAAAATCATATATAGCAGATTTTCATTCAGATTTCAAAATTTTCAATTTCACCCTTTTTTCAGCAAACTGATTAAAAATGGTTAGTGAGCTGATTTAATTTATTAGCGAATTGATTGAGTCTATCAGTTGAACTACTGATTGAAAGCTATCAACTGAACTAGTGATTGAAGGCTATCAGGTGAAGTTAAACTACTTATTGAAGGCTATCAATTGACATGGTTGAGCTATTACTTCAATTAATTCAGACGGAGCATTTCAACATTTACATAAACGACCTATTTTTCTGCTATATAGGATATATTTTCAGAATTTTTCTATACATGAAATATTTTTAGTTATTTTTTCTATACATGAAAAATCTCTTAAATATTAATTAAAGAGATTAATACGTTGGATATATTTATTGAATAAATATTAATTAAAGAGAAATAACTTAAGGTATATTAGATATATTAATTGAACTAATGTTTATTGAATAAATATTAATTAGACAATTCTTTTAATGAAAAGATATTGATCATACATTTCACTTATGTTAACTACATACTTCTACCCATAATTCCCAACAATTATTTTAGAGAACAAAACTAGTCATACCCCACTGCATCATTCTGGTTAATTGTTAACTATATAGTGGAGCTTTAATTTGTACTATAATTGGGGTTTTCAAATTGAATATAACTCTTATATTCAAAGAGAAATTAAATATAATGGTTATAGCCCTATTTATATGGAAACATAAATCTGTAGTTTTATTCAAATATATCTGGAAGATATTTGAATGATAAATTTACAATATTTTGAGATTTAATTGAAGAAAATTTAGATTTTAGCAATATCTTTGATGAATATTTGAAGATAATTTAAATTGAGATATCTTCAATATTTTGAATTTGACCCAAAATAGTTTTAGAAAATATTTTGGAAGTACATTTAGGAGGTTTTTTATTTTCTCAAGGCACATCCAAAGAAGATCGAGACGAAGATTTTGAAGGCCAAGATATGTCTGAGTAAATCTTTTGTAATAGATAATATTATTTTTAATTTCTTAGGAACGTGACAAATTACACCGGTCAATTTCGTTTACTTTTGTGATTTAAATTGCATGTGATGTATATTTTAAATTAAACAATTTATATGTTATATTGGATGCATGTCATATAGATTAAAATCCCACCATAGGTTAAAAAGATTCATGCATCCTAAATATGTATAAAATATATTAGTTATATTTTGAGAATTGGATTCCACATCTAGGAATGTTCAGCATGTAGATCTCACAATAAATAATGATTATTTATTTTTATGATTACGTTGAAGGTATGAATTTTGTTATTTTTTGAAAATTATTTTTTTCAAAATAAAAAAAAAAAAAATCATTTTAAATCTGCTACGAAAATGACTATATTCTTTTAAAATGGTTTACAAAGACGTAGAGCATAATAATCCATAAAAGTGATTAGCATTAATATGATTAATTAATATAACTTGATTATTCTTTAGTTAATATGATTAATTAAAGAGCAACTTGACTATGTAAGGATTGGTTGAAATGGAGTCTTGCCTAAAGAAGGATTTGTCTTAGATTGAGGTACTTAACATGGCAGTTTACGGAACAGTTCTACTAGGAACAACCTACAGTTGAAATAACCATGAATTATAGTTAACTTTGTGCATGCCCAAATAATATGATTAGGTTTATATTGTAAAAACAGGGTAATACACATTAAAATAAATCTAACCAATATAAGTAAGACATTGAACCCTAGATGAAAAAGACTAACATAGTTCATTTGAGTGGGAGAGAACCCTATTTCAAATTGGATAGTGGGAGAATTATCGATGTCATCTCATCTTCCAATCTCCAACAAAAATTGCATAATGAGATCCTAATGGGGCTACATGTCGATAGCTTTGAGTCGATCCCATACAGTATGTGTTCACTTAGGTCAATATTAGGGAAATGAAATTTCAAAACACGGAGGTATAGATGTCATACACCATAAGATGTTGGGCGTTGCCCGACATTAAATATGTAACTTTTATGGTGGGCTATAAGATGGCTGGCAGCCCGCCATCTTTAACGCCCGCCATCTAAAGTTTAGAAAGATCAGACTTTAGATGTCGGGTAGCCCGTCAATATCTAAAGCGCCCCCCATGTAATCTCATTTTAGACCCGTCATCTTTGTGCCCACCATCTAAAGCGTCCGACATCTTAAATTTAAAAATACAGTACTTTAGATGTCGGGCAGTCCGCCATCTAAAGTGCCCGTCAAGTAATCTCATTTTAGTTCCCGAGCCATCTTTAATGCTCGTCATCTAAAGCATTTGTCATCTAAAGCACCCACAATTTAATGTTGAGAAAAACCGGACTTTAGATGGTGGGCCGCCTGAAATGTAATCTTCTTTTAGATGACAGACGACCCGACATCTTTACGCCCACCATCTAATGTTCGCTATTCACACCGCCAACATTTCGAAAACGCCTCACAGATACGTTACGCTCTACAGTTTCTAAAATCGAAAACCCACTACTCTCTACACTTTCAAGGCATTTTCGACCATATATTGCAAAAACGTACTGGCCACCGCTATTTAGTCGCAAATGCCCATTCTCCGTCCATAAGTGCTTTGGTTCGAAAGTTTGGGTAAGTCTAACTTGATTTTTTGTATTTTTTGTTAGGGTATTATGCATTTCACTTGCGTTTTTTAGTTTTGTTGTTTCTCCGAATTTCATGATCAATTTATATAGCTCATGCATTGAAATGCCGAGAAAGCTTTACCTTTAAAGATATATATATATATATATATATATATATATATATATATAAGTTGAACGTTTAATTTTAGTGTTTCTAAAGTTCCTAAAGCAACTTTAGTGTTCCTAAAGCAACTTTAGTGTTCCAAAAGTTTCTAAAGTTCATAGCGATAATATTGCTTCAAGTTGTTCCTAAAGTTCAACTTTAGTGTCTTTCCCTCAAGCAACTACATATAATTTTGATAAGCACTTATAGTTTTGCCCTTTTTTCCAAAAATCCATAAGAAATTATAGTTTTGTTGTTTGAATTTTATTGTTGTTCCAATTTTGTTTTAGCTTCATTTTTAATATATTGTGGTTATTGCTTCAAGTTTTCTTGCATCATTTTGTTTCATGTTTAATTTTTACTTTTAATAAATAGGTTTGATTCATAATATTTCTCTGTGATGTATTTGTAGGTAGTTTAATTAAACTGGTTATGGATAAGACTTGGATGTTTAAGGACCAAATGTCAGCCGAATATAGTCTAGGAGTTGAACTTTTCATAAATAATGCATTACGACATTCGAAAGGGACTAATGTCATTTGTTGCCCATGTTTATAATGCGTGAATGTGAAGTTTCAAAATGTTAATGTAGTAAGAGATCATTTATTTTTTAATGGCATCGATGTAAGTTATATCACGTGGATTTGGCATGAGGAATTAGTTTCGAGTGAAAGAAGCATTGAAGATGTTTCAAATGAAGTTGAGAATGAAGACAATGATCTTGATGACCCTGTTGTGATGTTTGAGGCTGCTCAAGAATATCTTACAGATAAATCTCAAGTATTTGAGGAATCACTAGAAGATGCGAAAAAATCATTATACGAAATTGTAAACATTTTACCAAGATATCAGCATTGATTAAGCTTAATAATTTGAAGGCAAAGTTTGCATGGAGTGATAAAAGTTTCACACCACCAAGGTTATAAGAAGAATTTCGAGTTATATAGGTCCTCTGGGCACAACAATTACCAGGACAACTACTATGATCAGAATAGCGGAAAGGGGAAAGAACTGAGTAGGCCTAGATTGAGCAGGGTGGTTACAGATCTGATCAGCACAACTTTACTTCTGATTGGCGACATGAGGCACGACAACCTAGATTTGATTACCCACCGCCTATACCTTCTAGTAGCAGCCGAGAGCAAGGTCTCAGGTAGTGGAAGAGTGCAAACTATGTGGTAGCAAACATAGAGTGCAGTGTACTACAGCTTCTAGAGTCTGTTTCAAGTGTGGCAAGCCAGGCCACTTTGCGAACAAGTGTATTTATAAGAGTGGACAACAGTCCAAAACATCACCTTAGCCATTTAACACATCTATAACTAGATTGGCACAACAGAAGGGTAGAGTCTTTGCTACCACTCGATAGGAGGCCGATAATGTAACTAATGTCGTCACAGGTACTTTACCCATACTTGGTCATTTTTATTATGTATTGTTTTATTGTGGCCCATTGAATTCATTCATATCAACACATTTTATTTTGTCTATTTAGTTTGAGTTGGAGCTCTTGGGGTTCTTGTTAATAGTAGCCACTCCAGCGGGAGTGAGCATGACAGCTTGCGAAAAGGTCGAGGCCTACAAGCTAGTTATAGATGATAATATTATGGATGTTACACCCTTAGTATTGAATTCGATGTAATAATCGGTATGGAATGGCTATTAGAGAACCATGCCCTGATTGATTACCTCCAAAAGGAGGTTATTTTTAGACCTCTGTTGAGATCAAGCTTCAAATTTATAAACGAAAGTCTAGATTACCTAGCATACCCTATTTAATGCGTAAAGATCATTTTGTTTTTAAAGGCGAGTAAGTTGTTACCCACAGAAGCGTGGGGTTATCTAGCATGAATTTATGGAGGAAAAGAATTCAAGTTGTCAGTTAATGTAGTGCATGTAGTCAGGGAGTTTACCGACGTGTTTCGAAACGAGTTGTCGAGATTGCGCTCCCTCGAAAGGTTGACTTTTGTTTCGAGTTGAAACTTGGTACTGTATCTATTTCAATAGCATCTTACAGGATGGCCCCAGCAAAACTGATAGAACTGATGGTCCAGTTGTAGGAGTTGATTGACAGTGGATTTATTAGACCAAGTGTGTCGCCTTTGGGAACTCGAGTTTTGTTTGTTAAAATGAAATATGGTTTGATACGATTGTGTGTCGATTACCGAGAGCTGAACAATATGAAAGTGAAGAATAGATATATGTTGCACGGGATCGACAACTTGTTTGACCAGCTCCGTGGAGCTTCAGTGATCTCTAAGATAGATTTGCATTTTGGGTATCACCGACTGAGGATTAGGGAGGAGGACATTCCTAAGACAGCTTTTAGGTTCTGTTATGAACACTACAAGTTTGTAGTATTGTCGTTTGGTTTGACCAATGCACCTGTAACATTTATGAATATGATGAATAGAGTTTTCAACGAGTTCTTGAACAAGTTTGTAGTATTGACGACATTTTGATTTACTCTAAGACCAAGTTGGACCATGAGGAGCATTGAAGAAAAGTTTTATCACCACTTAGACATAATCTGTTGTATGCAAAAATCTCTAAGTGTGAGTTTTGGATGGGTGAAGTTGCTTTCCTAGAGCATGTGGTTTCAAGTAAGGGCATATCAGTGGATACTGCTAAGATTGAGGCAGTGAGTAATTGGTGCAATCTTACTTCAGTTGCAGAACTGAGAAGTTTTCTAGGATCAGTTGGTTATTACAGACCTTTTGGGGTAAATTTCTTAAAGTTAGCAAGACCAATGACTCACTTGACCAGGAATGGGCAAACGTTTATTTGGACTAAGGAATGTGAAACGTGTTTTAAAAAAAGCTAATTAAAGAGACGTTTGACTACGCTCCTGTGTTGGTCGTTCCATAAGGATCAAGTGCATTTTTGGTATACTATGATGCTTCTAAAAGATGACTCGGTGATGTTCTTATGCAAAAAGGAAAGATTATAGCTTATGCTTCAAGACAGCTTAAGATATGAACGTTTTTTAATACTTTTTTTTTTTACTTTTTTGAATGATCATGGTATTATAATATCTCAATTTTTGCTCTTTTCAATAAACTCATCTCCTCTTAAGCATAATTAAACTATCTAAACTCTTTATCTCTAGAACCCTAGTTTTTCAAATCAATTTTTATCTAAAAAAAACTTGACCACTTGATTTCTCTTTTTCTATTGACTCGCCACCTAAACTAAACCAAAAAAAGTATTGAAAGTTCTAAACTAATAAACAATAAATTAACTATGAAAATATATAAAACAAACAAAATTCATCAACATAATGCAATGAATATCACTTTCCACTGTTATAAGAGCTCCAATTACTCCCTTTCCTATTTCACCTCAATTAGATTGCTATTGACAAAAGTGAATTTCACCCATCCAACCTTGGTGCTAGAACACATGGCCACTCATTCTCCTAAATAAAGCTTAAAAAAAAAAAAATTAAACCATAGAAAAACCACTAAGACAGTAAAATCGTAGTTTCCTCAAACATTCAACGAAAAAGAAAAAAAAAGAAGCAGACAAAGCTTTTAACTAATTGAAGAATAAACCAAAGCGTCGAACACCCACTTCAACAACCCAGAAAAAAAAAAAACAAAAACAAAAACAAATAAACGAACCTTGCTTATGCTTCTTAAATAAACCATTAGAATTGAAGGCAGGTTCAGGCCTCCGCTTGAGCATATCCATTGAAGAGACACAAAGATCAAGATCGAGAAAGTGAAACTAAAAATGGGGAGTGAAAAGGCAGTTGCAGAGATTGGAAAGGAAGATCGTTAAAGGTAAATGGAAAAAGAAGAAGGTGATGAAAACCT
>JBBMEG010078396.1:0-12051 GCA_037832605.1 Cyclanthera cordifolia | reverse complement strand
TGTGGCCGACCCCCGAGGGGTCGGCAATGGGCTTGGCCGACCCCCTGGGGGTCGATGCCTCCATTTGGCCGACCCCGGGGGGTCGGCATTGGCTCCTTTGTCCTTCGTTCGGGTCCCGACCTCTTCCGATTCTTTCAGGATATTTTTAGGTTTTAACAGTACCTAAGCAGGAACTACTCTAGCCAGCTTCGCTGGTAAGAGTTGCAAAAGATCTAGACTCCATTTCAATTTTCTTATCATGTGGGTTGTCAACCTTCAACATATAGAGTAGATCAAACATCCCAACCCCCTACGGTCTAATGAAAACCTTTAGGAGAGAGAGAGAGAGAGGCTTTTTAGTTGTATAGAGTGTATGCATGCCTCCACCATTTTTCTATCCTCACTCTTCGATGATTTCTTTATCTTTGTTTTCATAAACATGACAAAGATTGCTCTCTTTCTTAAATATGCATTTCAAATTTCTAGTTGAGTGTATTCTTTACGTCAATATTTATTTTTACAGGTTATTCATTCTATAACTTAATATGAAAATAATAAAAACCATGAGTTTTCTTTTTCAATTTTTACTCCATTTTTTTAATTAAATAATAACTAAGTTGTAAACTATTGATGTGTTTGTTTTTTAAAAAGAGTAAAGCGATGAGGAGTAGAGAGGTTAATAATAGTTGAAATAATTAAATACTTGTTTGAGAATTAGATTTAAGAGTTGGTGGAGTAATTAATGTTGAAAATAGAGGGTAGCAACATAATTAAACGTGTAAGAAGCATGTAATAACAAAATTTTTCACATAACTAATCTTAATTATTCTAATTAATCCAATTAATATACGGTTGAACCCTAGATGATTGACATGTTGTTTAACATTGACCGGCGCATGTGATCTAATCTAACGAGTCTTTGTTGGGTAGGATAGACTATTCTCTTTGACGATCTCGAACAATCTCCTCTACTCTTCTAGGTTATGGTTTTTTTTGCTACAACTGAGTGCTTAGACTATAAAGAAGAAAAATAGAAACCTCAACTTTAAGAGGATTTCTCTATTTGAGATTAAGTAACTCTGAAAGTAAGTGGGATGAGTATGAAGATCTCACATGTCTTTTACTTTAATAGATGATGGATTATTTAAATAAAGAAAAATAGAATATATTTCAATATTCAATATTAAATGATATTAGAAAAAATCTTTTGATAAAAGATTTTCTTCCTCTTTCCATTTAAATAATAAATTCGAACATTTCATTCCGTCTAAGAGATGAAATTTCCTTCCTTCCTTAAGGGAAGGGTTTTTCGAAAGAAAATCAGTATATTCCATAGATTGTTTTGTTTATTTTTAATTGATATTTATCCAATAAATTTCAATTTCATAATATATCCAATATATTATAAATAAAAAATTGTCCAATTAATATAACTAATTTATTAATTCTCTACTTTAATAATTATCCACTAATTATTAATCTAATTAATATGTCCAACATATTAATTAATATTCTCCACTTAGTAATTATCCAATAATTATTAAGACAATCAATATGTCCAACATATTAATTACTAGGATCTCTCATATAGTTATTCAATAATTATTTACAATTAATTTATCCAATAAATTAATTTCTCCTCATTAATATTTATCTAAAAAATATTAACTCAATATATTCAATATATTGTTGATTAAATTTAACCCCTAAATTTAAAGCTCATATTGATTATGTCCAACATAGTTAATTTATGAATTAGAACTCTTCAAATTCAATATCTAATAAAATAATGTACCATCAATTATTAG
This sequence comes from Cyclanthera cordifolia, assembly GCA_037832605.1. NCBI lineage: Eukaryota > Viridiplantae > Streptophyta > Magnoliopsida > Cucurbitales > Cucurbitaceae > Cyclanthera > Cyclanthera cordifolia. The sequence goes on along the minus strand of JBBMEG010078396.1, from coordinate 10,264 downwards.
TTAGCTCAAGGATTAGTGGACTTATAGGTTGAAAGCTACAACGACTCGAGATCGAATCCCTATTTATTAACATCAGGCTTATTATACTAAAGGCTTGTGCTGAACTCTTTCACACTATAGGACAAATTATGTCCACAGATATAATCGATCATCTGGCATGTGGTCCATTACGAGCTTGTTCGTAATCCACAACTGAGATGAAAGATTTGTTCACCACTATGGTTACATCTTTCTCCTTAAGCACCAATGATTCCTCTAATGAACAAGTTGTTTATAGCCACACTTTAAATTAGTGTCATCTCGAGTCAATGAGAGGCGAAATCCCTTTGTTCAAGCCTTGGAATCAGTTCTTAAGGGAACAACCTATACATCTTCCTCAATATTTCGAAAGGCATAAATTATTTCTTGTGAAGTTGTGTTCCCAGTCATGCACATCAAAGGACACTTTTATAAATGAGAAGTTCACAACCCACTCAAGATTAAGATCACATCGACATATGATTAATCTTAATGAAGTAATTGATGTGAGTCTATGACAGAATTACTATACCGATCACAAAACTTCAGGTCTTGTCTTATGCAAAAGCTTCTTTTTTCATAGGCACCCCCACTCATGAGTCTTCATATGAACAATCAGGATCAAGTCGTCTACAACCATTACAAAGTGGGTCGTACCGACACTGTCACTAAGACTTAAGTGTCCTGCCTTAGTCCATATATTGTAGACGTTTTTTAGGTTATTAACTTGGAACTAGATCTACTTGTATGTCCCACATACTTGTTTAAGTGTTTATCAAAATAACCAAGGGCATATCGTCATTAATTCTATTAATGCGATATAATTGAATGACGTTTATGTATTAAATGCATAATTAATTAAAATAATTACTTTTATTAATAGCTAAAATATAACATTAAATGATTTGTTATTTAATTATAAACTCCGAGGCATTATCAGTTTGAAAATCTATATGTCCTGTAAGGATCAAATCATTTAAACCGTACACAAGCATATAACTTCTCGTTTTTCTGAGATACTAGAGAATGTTCTTAGACGCAATCCATTGATCCAACCCTGGATTTGACTAAAATCTATTGACATGCCTAGCGTGTAGCATATGTCAAACCTTATTCACAACGTATCGTACATCAATCTTCCTACAAGCGAAGCGTAAGGTATTTGAGATTCCATGCCTAAAAGATAAATGGCCCTTCTTGTAATTTATCATTGCATACTTGACAAGCATCTTGCCAAATATACGATGCCTAAGATAAGGCTGGCATTTTTTGGACCGGTCTCTAATTATCTAGATCCCAAAAACATAAAAGGCGTCGACCAAATCTGTCATCTGGAATTGGTTAACTAGCCACTGCTTGCTATCATTCAACATCCTTACACCATTCAACATCCTTACATCATTCCCAATGAGTAAGATGTCGTCTACATATAATAATACGAATGCTACCTTTTTGTCAATGATCTTCTTCTAAACACAAGGTTCATCGACATTCTGCTCAAAACCATATGATTTGATCACATCATCAAATCTCTTATTCCAAGACCTGAATGCTTGCTTCAGTCCATAAATGGATTTAACAAGTTTGTAAATCTTTTGCTCTTATCCCTTAGATTCAAACCCCTTTGGTTGGTTCATGTACATATCCTCTTCAAGATTGCCATTCAAGAATGCAATCTGGACATCGATCTGCCAAATCTCATTGTCATAATATAAAGCAATATGGGTAAAAGAATTCGTATACACTTTACCAAATCAACAGATAAGAAGGTCTATTCATAATTACCTCCTTCTCTTTAAGTGAAGCCTTTTGCTACAAGTCTAGACTTGAAGCTTTGTACCTTCTCATCTACACCCCTATTTCTCTTGTTGATCCACTTAATCCAATTGGTCTTACTTCCTTTGATGCATCCACAAGTAACCAGACTAAATTGAAATACATCGACTCCATTTCGAGGTTCATGACTTTTTATGCATTCTTCTCGGTCAATATCCTCGATTACCTTTATAAAAGATTGAAGATTTTTAACATTATCCTAGATATTTAAAAAATAGTTTTTTAAATAGAACAAAAAAATATTCATTTTTAAATCTGCTACGAAAATTAATCTAATCTTTTAAGACTATTTAAAATGGGGTAGAGTCTAATAATTCATAAAAGTGATTAGAATTAATATGATTAATCGCTATAAATGATTCATTAGTTAATATGATTACTTAAAGAGCAATTAGATTACGTAAGGATTGGTCGGAAGGGAATCATGCTAAGGAAGGTTATGTCTAGGGTTGAGGTATTTAAGATGACTGATTACGAAGCATCTGTACCTAGGAACATGACCTAGGGGTTGAAACAACCATGTTATAGATCACTTTGTGCAGAATCAAATAATGTGATTAGGTCTTTTAGTTTAAAAACTCGATAACATCTTACTTTTCTAGCTTCACAGCTGATCCCTCACAAGATGCTTAGTCAGAGCCATTCTCGTTGTCCTTTGATAGACTACTCAGGATACTACTCTTTAGAAGAAACATTATCCGCTTCGGCTTACCTTTGGAAGCTCTATTTTAATTTCTCAGTCCAATATTTGTTCTTGAAAGTCTTCGTTTCCGTGTCGAAGCAAACTCTCCAAATTTATGACCAAACCTTCCTTCAGTACCAGGTAGATTAAGGAGTGACCGATAGTGAATGCCCAGTAGCAAAGGAAGAAAAGGACTCGGCGAGCTATATAAACATTCCTCTCTAGAGGGGGCCTACGAGGTAAGAAAATATCATAGCACTGGTAGCTTTCTCCTATCCTTACTAGTAGCATCAAAGTCACATTAAAAATAATATTACCAACATAGGTAAAATATTGGGACTTGGATGAATAATACTATCATATTTCATCTGAGTGGAAGGGAACCTTATTCCAAAATAAATTGTGGAAGAAGAATCTGTGTCAACTGATCCTACGATCTCCATCAAGAATTGTATCAATAGATCCTAGTAGGGTTACGTGTCGGTAGCTTTGAGTCGACCCCCTTCGGTATGTGTAAAGACCCGACCCGGACTAGAACTAGGGTCACTCATAGGGCTATACCTTAAAATGCATGATTAAAATTATCCTTAAGAAGCTGAGATATGACAAGTAACTGCTTCATTTATTAAGCAAATAGTAATCGTTTGAAAATGCTCAAAACAGGTACCCAGTTATAAAATCAAGTAAAAACTATAAAACGTCATACAATCAGAACATTTCTTTGTAAAGGAAAATCAAGATAATCAAATACGGAAAATAAAAGAATGTTATAAACCGGACACAACAACATCACGAGCCCATGGTCTTTCCAGCTTTAGATCAGCCATCCTGGTAGAGCCCATGCGTACCTATGGAGACCACATAAAGAAAAAGTGAGTTATTAAACTTAGTAAGGACCCCTAACCGGGATCAACACAAGAAAGATAATGAATGCATAAAGATCACAGAGCAATGCATGAATAATGTCAACTCCGGGGCCCCATTAGGACCATGCAATTCTGAAGTGTCCAGTAGGTGGTAAAGGTGACATCGGGGCTATCCCGAAGGTATATGCCATTCCCGGGTCCCACAAGATAATCTTATTCACCTCCAAGGCTACCCTTGTAGGGAATGGCACTCCTGGGCTTTGGTTACAACACCTGCTCGTGGATTTATTAGATATACAGTTATATAAACAACAAATGGGTTGAAGCACGCACTAATTCATAGTATATCATTCAACAATGTCACGCAGAATATGGCATCTAAAAAACCAACATAATAACTATAACTGAATACCCTACACATGTTTTTATTTAACCAAAGAACCCTAAGCTAAAGGTAAGATTCCCTTACCTTGGCCAAAATCCACTAATTTAACCTTAGAAAGCACGAACTGCGAGTCCCATAGATTTTCCCAAGTTCAACTGGCCAAAACAGGGTTAACCGGTTAGAATTAGCATCTTAAACTATCAAAAAATGGACTCACAGCATCAAAAATACCCAAAAAAATTTTGGCGATTCAACGGCTGCGCGTGGCCGGACGGTGATGGTAGACGGCGACGAGCAGAGTGATAGTCGCCGACGCGTGAAGCTGATGCACGGGGTACAAGTGCAGTATGTTCGGGACATGTGGCGACCGCTGGTATTAGGTTCAGAGTCTCGCTAGGTTAAAAATCAGGCTTGGAAATGGGCACGGCTGCAATAGCGATAAGTGGCACTCTGGGAATGGCCAAAACGAGCTAGGGGTGCAGGCCGACAATGTCAGATCTGACGGCTGCGAGATCTGACGTCGTAGTGGTTATAGGTGCAGAAACCTTAGCTGCTGATTGGCTCAAAGCGCGTAGGGGCGGCAACGACGTCTCGCGATTGGCTACAGCGGCGGCAGCGCAGTCTTCGATCGACAAGTGCTGACTTTGAGACTAACACTGTCAGTTTTGGTCGACGGTGCACGAAGATCGAGAAGTGCTGATTGGTCGGCAGTCGGCGTGTGAAAAAAAGAGAGAGGAAGTGTCGGTGGCGGTGCTGAATTCAATGAAAATGATAACCTAATCATTTGATTGTCTTTTGGCTTTATATATAAGAACAAAATGAGCTGGAAAAATTACAAAAATGCCCCTACAGCTCAAAATGACCATTTTACCTCTAGTTTTCAAATTCTGACTTCACGTCCCTCGAGATATGACTTTAATAAATACAATTAAACTAAAATGATTTATTGAAATGACTCTCGGAAGTCCCGATAAGCCCATAAATTTACAAACTAACCTCGAATTTTAGGGAATGAAAAACCGGACTGTTATAATATATGTTCACTAGGGTCAATTATTGCAAATTATGGGGTAGAAGCACGCAATTAACACGGTAGAAGCGTGTTGGTAATTACATAAAATTTAAGAATTAAGTAACCCAAGCAACTATTCAATGATTAGTCTACACGCAACCTCTAGGTGATTAATCGTGTTGGAAAAACATAACGAACTTACATTGATTGACGCATTTGAATAATTCTAGTGGGTCTTTATTTATAGAAGGCTACAAACAAATCTCTTGATCCTTCTTGATTGAATCCTTCAATTTCCCGGCTATGTCTGCAACAATGCACTGTGTGCATGGTGGGAAGTTTCTTAGAGAAAAGAAGTTGGGAAGAATTTTGACTCAGGAGAAAAAAGATGACTCAATTCTCAAAAAGTTTCTCAATTTGAGAATTAAGTTACTCTGAACTGAGTGGATGAGAATGAAGACCTCCAAGTTCTTCTATTTATAGTAGAAAAGAAAATGATTAAATTATAAAAATATAATATCTTTGAATATCCAATAATATAAGATATTGGGAAAAATAAAAAATTTTACCTCCCAAATTTAAAAGTGAATTTCAAAAATTCCTTTCTTTCCATATGGTTGGACGAAATTTTCATATTTATTTTATTTGATATTTATCCAATAAATTACAAAACTTTAATGTATCCAATATATTATTAAATAAATAAGTCCCTACAATTAATATATTCAATATATTAATTCTCTTCTTTAATAATTATCTTATAATTAATAGTTCAATTAATATATCCCGCATATGAATTAATATTCTTAATTTAATAATTATTAAACAAATTAATATGTTCAACATATTAAGTTATAATTCTCAAACTTAATAATAATTATCTTATAATTATTAGTTCAATTAATATATCCTGCATATGAACTAATATTCTTTATTTAATAATTATTAAACAAATTAATATGTTCAACATATTAAGTTATAATTCTCAAACTTAATAATAATTATCCAACAATTATCAACTCAATATGTCTAACATATTTATTACCGAGAACTCAATAATTATCCAATAATTATTTATAATTAATTTATTCAATAAATTAATGTTTCCTCAATAATATTTATCTAATAAATATAAAATTAATATATCCAATATATTAATTAATTAAGATTAACTATTAAAGTTAACACTCTATTAATTATGTTCTACATAATTAATCCATGAATTTAAACTTCTCAAATTCATCTCTAAAGATACAGTGTACTAGCAGTTATGAGCTAGCCCAAAAACCGATGGACCTATAGGTTGAAAGCTACAACGATCCTAAATCTAATCAGATCTAATCCATCTTCTTTAACATTAGGCTTATTTCACTAAATGCTTGTACTGAACTCTTTCACACTATTTGACAAGTTAATGTCCACGGATATAATTGATTTTTTGTGATATGATCCTTCACGAGCTTATTCGTAATTAATTGTCGGGTCAAAATGTCCATTCTACTTATGTGATTACATCTTTCTCCTTAAACGCTACTGATTCCTCTAATGAACAAGTTTTATATAGTCATACTATAAACAATTGTCGTCTCGGGCGAATGAGAGGCGAGTTCCTTTTGTTCAGGCCTCAAAATTAGTTCTTAAGGGAACAACTCTACTTCTTCCTCAATATTAGAGAAGGCATGAATTTCTTCTTGTGAGGTTGCGTTCCCAGCTACTCACTACTACAATCCCCAATGTGGGGTGCTTATTGAGCCATGCTATTTGACTGGTCTCACCCATGTACATTAAAGATTGCTTTCATAAAGTAGAATTTTGCAACCCACTCAAGATTAAGATCAATAAATATATGATCATTTTTAGCAAAGCAGTTGATGCAAGTCTATAACAGAATTACTAGCACGATCATAAAACTTATGGTCTCATCTAATGCAAAAACTGTTTTTCACTTAGGCGCCCCCACTCACATGTCTCTACATGAATAACCAGAATTAGGTCGTTTATAACTCTTGCAAAGTGGGTCGCACCAATAGTGTTACCAAAACATAGGCACCATAGCCTTAACTCATTATACTATAGACGATTTAGGTTATAAACTTGGAACATGATTCACTTGTATGTCCCACATACTTTTTTAAGTGTTTATCTAAATAACCAACGTATATCGACATTATTTCAATTAATGTGATAAGGCTGAATGACGTTGAATATTAAATGCGTAATTTATGGAAAAAAAAAAACTTTTATTAATAACTGAAAATAATAATAAATCTCTAGCATTAAATTGTTTGTTCTTAAAATACAAGGCCTTTAGGGCACAACTTCTAACAATCTCCCAATTGCACTATAGCCCTAGTAAAACTATTACGGGTGTGTTTAGGGCAAAGGGCATGAGAACGATTATGAGAGAAATGAGAATTAGGAGGAGAATGAGAAAGGGAATGATTAATTGTGTTTGTGGTTAAGTGAATGATTATAGGGAGAATGATTTATTGTGTTTGGGTGAAAAGAATAATAATGAGAAAAATAAAATAATTGGTATGACGTGAGTGAAAAATAGTTATAGGAAGAATAAAAAGTAGTTATGGAAAGAATAAAAAGTAGTTATGGGAAGAGTATAAGGTAGTTAGAAGGAGAATAAAAAGGTGATTTTGGGGAAATGTGATTATGAAGGTGATGATACTCGGTGGCCCAAACACTGGGAAACATTTCCCTTCCCATTCTCCCCTGTTATTAATGGTGGCCCAAACATCTTCTACATGTTTAGCCAAAACACTAAGTCTCACACTTGCTCTAGACTGTATAAGATGCCTCATGTAAACCCATACTCGTTAGGTGACCCTCGAACACTTTAGCGGGAAGAGCCTTTGTAAAAGAATCATCAACATTGTCGGCCGTATCAATTTTTGTGACAACCACTTCTCTCATATGCACCATCTCTCTGATGAGGTGATATTTCCTCTGTATATACTTCCCTCTTTTATGGCTTCTAGGTTCATTGGAATTAGCCAAAGCCAAGCTATTATCATAATACAAAGTGACCATCCCTAGAACCACTTCCAAACATGCTAGGAAGTTTCTCAATCAGACTGCCTCTTTTGTTGCATCACAAGCACCTACGTTGAGACACCTTATGAATTGTGGAGGGGACGTAAAACAAGTTTACAACACTTTAAGATTTGGGGATGTCCAGCCTATATGCTGTCTGCAAATCCAAAGAAGTTAGAACTACATTCGAAGTTATGCCTACTCGTAGAATACCCCAAGGAAACGAAGAGAGGTTATTTTTATAACCCAGATAAGAATAAAGTGTTTGTTTCATCAAACTCAACAATATTAGAAGAAGATTATGTTAGAAACCATAACCTCGATCGAAAATAGTGTTGAAAGAATTGGATTCCGCTAATGCTACAATTCCTACAACAAGGGTTGTTACAGGAAGGTCAACAAGGGTTGTTGACAGCTTACCAGCATTGGATGCAAGAAACTCGTTGGCTAGAATAGTTGATGAATCATTGGGATTTGATAGTCAAATCTCACCAAGTCAAGAAAGTCTCCTGCCTCAACGCAGCGGGAGAATTAAGAGTAATCTGGTTCTCTATATAGGTGTCTTGGAGACACTAAAAGTTATCTAGTATGGTTACTTGTAGATGCACCAAAAGATGTTAAGCTTATTAGGTGCATGTGGATCTACAAGGGAAAAAGATGTTTAGATGGAAATGTGCAAACCTTCAAGGCTAGACTTGTAACAAAGGGTTTCACTCAAAGATAATAAGTGGATTATGAAGAGACCTTCTTCTCTATTGCTATGTGAAAGTCTATTAGGATCCTCTTATCCATTGTCTCATATTATGACTATAAGATATGGCAGATGGATGTCAAGACTGCATTTTTGAATGACAATCTTCAAGAAGAAATTTACATGAACCAACTAGAGAGGTTTCTATCCAAGGGATAAGAGCAAAAGGTTTGCAAACTTGTTAAATATATTTTTGATTAAAAGAAGCGCACAGGTCTTGAAACAAGAGATTTGATAATGTTATCAAATCATATGGTTTTGAGGAAAACATTGATTAACCTTATGTTTACAAGAAGATCGTTGACAAGAAAGTAACACTCATATTGTTGTATGTAGATGTTCACTGATGTCAAGTAGTGGCTAACTAACCAATTCCAGATGAAGAATTTGGGTGACGCTTCTTACGTTCTTGGGATCCAGATAATAAGGGATCGATCCAAGAGAACGCTAGCCTTATCTAAGGCATCGTATATTGACAAGATGCTTGTCAGATATGCGATGAAAGATTTCAAAAGAGGCTAATTACCTTTTAGACATGGACTCTTGTTGTCTAAGGAAAATAGTCCTAAGACACCTCAAGAAGTTAAAGAAATGAGACGGATACCCTACGCATCGGGGGTAGAAAGCTTGTAACAGCCGGGGTTTTTCGTCCTCGCTTACAAGGTCAGTTTCGTAATTTTAAGGGCTTACCGGGGATCCCAGAAGTTGGTTTAGAATTTATTTTGGGTTAAATTTAGTTTTTAAAGTTAAATCTCGGAAGTTGTGAAGTCGGAATTTGAAAATTAGGGGTGGAATTGTCAATTTTAACCCTAGGGGTATTTTCGTAATTTTGCAGGGTATTTTTGTCCTTATATAAAAGGCCAAAAGAGACAACATGATTAGGTCTTGATTACTTTCACGAATTTCAGCGCCGTCAGATTTGGTTCCCTCTCGTTTTCTGCGAAGTCCGACAGCCGCCGACACCGCCTGACAGCCAATCATTGGCCTTCAGACAGCCGCCGACAGCCGCCAGACAGAGTCATAATCGCCCTCAGACAGCCGCCAGACAGAGTCATAATTTCCCTCAGACAGTCGCCGACAGCCGTCAGACAAGGCAATCATTGCCTCTGACAGCCGCCGACAGCCTCAACTTCAGCGCCGACAGCCAATCATTGGCACAGATCTCTGTGTCGCCGCCAGATCCCACCACTCGCGTACCGCCATGTGTCGACGCTGACAGCCGCCAACAGCTCCTGCCGCCAATCATTGGTAGGGTTTTCAGCGCTGACAACCGCTGCCACCGTCAGAAGAGGCAGCTTCGGATTCGCCCACGTGTTCCCGAACTTGCAGCATTGTCGGCCGAACCTGCCCAGCGACTCCGAGCCTGCCACGTGTTGTTTTTCTGCATCGTTTTCACCCCGCGCGTCAGCTTCATGCGCCGCCGTCAGCCGCCGTCTTCCGGCCACGCACCGCCGTCAACTCGCCGGATTTTTTCCGGGTAGGGTTTTTTGGGTAATTTCGATGCTCCAAGTCCAATTTTGATGTTTTTAAAGCCAAATTCTCACTGTATGACCCTCTTTTACTAGCTAAGCTTGGAAAAAGGCCCCTGATCACGTAGTTCGAGTACCAAGAGACTTCTAGATTCCCGGCCAAGGTAAGGGAATTTAAATTGCATTGTTGTAGGCTGTAA